>JAMKCH010038598.1:0-29021 GCA_023653785.1 Ophioderma brevispina | reverse complement strand
ATGTTTTTTTTTGTTAGCTAAGTTGGGGACGAGGCTGTGGATCACGAAATGCCCTTTAACGTTTCCTTTAAATATATAAAATTTATCAAAATGGCATGCATTTGTAACCTAATTGTTTATAAAATGGAGCCTGGGATTCTTGAGATATAGTTTTTATTAAAATAAAATTAGGAAACTTTACACATTACAAATAAGCGCTACTCGGTACATGACGTACTTAGATTGCTAACCTCTCATTAGAGGTTTCGAAGACTGATCTCTATACAATGTATTGTAACCTAGTTTTCGTATTGAAGCACTGATGGCCATATTGGTATCCAAAAATTGCCCAAGGAGGTGTTAAAGCCGGGCCTTTATACAAAATTTCCATTGAAATGTGGTCACGACATAACAGACTACAGAATCAAGTCAGTGAGCTCATTGTATTTGGGATGGCATGTCTCTAAACGTGGGCACCCGGCATCTCCCGGGATACAACTTCTGTTAAACAGGTGTCTCTGGAATAGTATTGTTTTCGGTAGACCAAGATGCCGCCCGTTGCTCCATGCATCTAATACTACACTTACTTTTTTCTAGCCCATCATTGTATAGAGATTCAGTGGTTACGTGCGATGCGATAAAACTATAAATATTACGCGACCCCCTTTCAAATGTCCACGTTTTCATGGATGTTAGTGTTAGGCCAGTAAAACCTTTGTTAATCACAAATGATATCTAAAACACCCCTCTTAACATTTTCTCAAAGCAAAAACCGAGGTTTTAAAAAGTGTCCTTTTTTGCAATAAAAAATTCTAATCGAACTTCGCTCCTACATTTGTGTGCTCAAACGAAGTTCAAAAGGATTAGGCTGTGGCAATCTTGCACGTGATATATGCGCGTATGGGATGTATTTTCGCTGGCTTCTGTTCGGTATTGCATGCTGCGTTGTAAGATACCACAGGAATAAACATGGTAGCTTCCATGATTGCTGTACAGTTTTGTACTTTGGCCGAATAAATCTGGACTTTTTTCGCAAGGAATACTCCAATGGCCATGAAAACCCTCTGGTACGTTTATTTAGGGATATTTCATTAATGTGCCGATAGATCATACCAATAAATCACGTTAAGTAAACAATCTTTAGGAATATCAAAAAAGGTTGATATAGATTATTGTTGACCCTACAAACCACTTCTAACCGTGTTCCTTACAGGAAACCCCTGACTGAAAAGTGCTCTAACCTCCAGGGTCACGGTGCATGCTCGTCTTCACGTCCAGTAGCAGAATGTTGCTGTAAGGTCTAAGATGTCCCATGAGAGAAAAGGACGTTTTCATCTCGCTCATGTTGTGTACAGGAACGAAGAGAACATTTTACTGTGAAACATATAGGGCTGTGTGTACAGACTGCGAAATAGTTCGTGACCTCCACCTTGATTCGGTAAGTCAATTGATCTTGTCAAATGTTTTCAAAACACTGTGAGTACTAAAGCAGTCGTTCCTGGCCTAGTGTTGCCTGTGCAGAGCGGGGTGGGGGCATGGACGGGCTCGAGAAGTAAGCAAGGTAGTGTGACATGGAGCTTAAATCTTTATTCCAGATTACTGGCTTTTGCTTGTCAAATTTTGTATGTATTAATATATTTATCAGTATTATATTTCTGTATTTGGCAAATAATTCAAATAAAGATTATTATTATATTGTTATTGAAAGTTTTATCTTAAGTTATAAGCCTTTGGTGTGAGGATCACAGGGCAACACCCCAATATCGTTTGTTCTTGCGAGCCTTATCTAAAAATTCTTCAGTAGATAGTATCCTATATGCGAGTTTGTGCTCACTTAATTTAAAAAGGAAATTATCTTGAATGATCCAGGAACATGGGAAGGATGTTTCAAGTAGACATGAAAGCATTTTACAAATCTGAGGTCTTTAAGGATTCACACCAGTAAATAAAAGGGGGAACAGAGAGTAAGTAAAACGGTGTGAAACCCCAACTTCATTTCATATTGACTCTCAGTAAGCTTTTTAAACTTAATTTTTAAAAATTTTGGTGTTCCATTTGGGGAACGGTCCTATACCGAGAGTATCCACATTTCCCATAAGTTGGACCCAAAAATTCCAGTTCAGCACCCTTGAGAGTACAAAAATATTCCTTCAAACCTTCTTCCCCAAACTTGAGAATGGGAATTCATTTTGAACCATACCATAATATTGATCGTGGAAAACGGAAAAAGTCAATTGAATCGAGTGCCTTCACCGTAGGTTGTAGGTGTTGGTTTACCATGGTTCCGTTATTGTTAAGTGCGATAGGGACCGTTTTTTTATTGGGCTTCAGCTTGTTTCTTGAGTTAATGGAGCGTTATTTGGGGTTAAGGAACCTATCTCGAGATAAAGCTTTGTTAAGCCGTTATTGGGGTTCGGTGCGAGATCTCCAGATAAGGCCCATTATTTGGGGTTCGGCTTTGCTAACCCAGATAAGCGGGCTAACTCCAGAGCAGGCCTGGTTAGTTTGGGTCAAGGCTTTGATTAGCTTGAGATAGCTTTTATTAACTATAAATAAGGGGCCGTATTTGGGGTTTAAGCTTTGTTATCTCAGGCACAGGACTGTTAACTCTACATAGAAGATGTTTTATTGGGCTCAGCTTTGTTACCCCAGGTAAGGGCCGTTATTGGGTTCGCTTTGTTTATATCTCCAGTAGAAGCGCTATTCGTAGGGTTCAGCTTGCTAACTTAGAATAAAAGTGTTAACTCTAGATTAAAACGCGTTATTTTGGGATTCGCGTTTTTGTATCTAGATAAGGGGCGCCGTATTCGAGATAAGGGACTTTAAAACAAGATTCACTTTGTTAACCCCAGATGGGGCGTTATAGGGGGTTCAGCTTTGTTAAATTATTGCCTTTACATAATAGTTGTTATGCTGTGGTGACGCCGGTGAACTAAAGTCCAATTTTTTCCAGGAAAATTCCAGGTTTTGATTTAAGGATTATGTTGAGCCTAACAGAGTTACATGCGTCACTGCATGTGATGGTTAGCCAGTTTTGTCGAAACGTTAGTTGTTTGGGAATGGTCACACAAAAGCTCTGGTATGGAAAATCTACATCCCTTCCTCAATCGTACAAAAAACGTACACCCAAGTATTCCAAAAACAGTAAAAACCACTGCAAGGTTTACAATGGTAATTCATACAATCCCCCAATACTCACCATAACGGCGGCAGAATATTTCTTCTGGAAACGGCGAAGAAGAGGCAAAATGACTTTCAGGGGTAATCGTGTTTTTTTGGGGGAGTGGGCGGAAGACCTTATTCTGAAGAAATTAAATGCCCTATGCCCTGCCGCTGCCACGAACGTAAACATCAGTGGAATGCATTAGTGTTCTAGCTTAAATACAGTGGACATGGAAGAGAAAGAGATAAACATTTCATCATCATCATCCTTACGACTTCCGTCGAGATTCGTGACATACCTCTTTGCAAAGGTCTTTATCCCCGGTACTGTTCCCACTTCATTAAAGTAAAGTCGGCGTCTCTGCAGCATATCATCTGCTATCAGTTAGACGTGGAAGTTTTTCAAGGAGAAGGTATGATGATTCTGATCCTTGACTGAAAGCAATACCCAGCGAATGTGCTCTCCTCTGTGCCCAAAATTGTGCACCATAGATCTGATGTTTGTATGGTAAGCTTTTCTTCCAGACAGATGTTTGAAATCGCATGGCTGCTGGTATGGTGCTATTTAACTGTTCGAGCTCCTTTTCATTGTCCATATTTCTGTATCCGAGGTTGATTGAGGTAACGCGCAAGCTATAGTCTGTGGCAGTGGCGTAAACAGCGCGGGGGGGGGGGCGAGGGGGGCGCAAGGCCACCACAGAACCTTGCCCCCCACCCCTTCAGCCCCCAAATGATTACTTTTTGTACATGTCTATGGGAGAAAGACCCAAAATTTGCCCCCTCAAAAAAACCTTGGCACCCCTTCTAGCCCCCATTTGCAAAGGTTGGTTACGCCACGGCTCCGGGACTAGGGCGGTGTTATTCACAAAAGTGAACGGATGAATTTTACCACCCAGGCCCAAAATATGGAAAAACCCCTAACCATAAAACAACCTACCTTTAAAAAATAAAATTCAATCAATAACCCCCTGTACATACCGCTTAAATTTTACACTAAAAATATTAAACATATGTAAAGAAGACGTTCTTGTTAATTAGCATTGTGCTTTTCAGAGTAGTTGCAGTGAGCACAGTGAGTACGGTGAGCTTTGTGTAAAACCATCAGGCGTCACATTTATACACAAATATTTTGTCAAATATTGCCTGAATTAAAGCTCCAAGTTATTGACAAAACCATTCAGTTATGCTCTCTTTGATGTGGGAATTATAATTGTTATTTATTTGATTTACTGTAAAATGCAGTGTAAATTACAACTGTAGTGTCGGACCATTATACATTATTAAAGACACCCACGGTAGTGTGTCACCCAGTTTTAAAAAATAACCAACCCCCAAAAAAACAAAACAGAAGAAACAGCAAAAAAACATCAGAAAGCCATGATACAAGCGACACACCCGTGATTACTTAACAGAAAAAACTCCTTTGTTTGAAACGGTTGACGAGGAAACTCAAGGTGGGATATCGTTAGCACACGATGTATTTCAACCCTAAAAAGTATATGTGCCACATTTCATGAGCAAGAGTATGAATTAAGAAAACGGAAACGACGAGTTCGAAATGTTTTCAAGCGGTCATTTGTAACGATAATTAGTGGCCAATAGGAAACTTAAAAAAATTGTCTCACAGAACTACAGCCTTTATTACGAATATGAATAGTGGCAAAACAATTAGTACATGATTTCTATTATCCTCATGATGTGCCGTTTACTGCTAACATGAAAATAATGACTGAATACAAAGAAAATGATGTTAACGGGATTTCCTTTGTTAACATCACTACGGAACATCACTTACTAGCATTATACAACAATTCGCGCTTCATGTTGTAAGCTTCATCCGTGGCGTAGCGGTGTGAGCGATAGGCATTAGATTTCTACTGTAGGATAGTCGGTTGTTGTCAGTCGAGTCTGGTGGTGGCCCACCACTTTCGGCATATTAAAATTATGCTAGTATTCCGTTCTGGTGGTCATTCTTTAATTTTGGTTAGGTACATGTAGGCTAACGGTCACCCGACCATTGAAGGCGAAATGGAAGTTATATCTATTAAAATTGTACAAGGCGACTTTTCAGGGTTCTTCTACGCGCTTTTCCAGGAGTTTTAAACCATTTAAAGGTTTCTGAGTGAGTGCTGAGTGGCTATCTTTAAAAACTTATAAGCTTATCGTGGAAATTAACAGGCGGCTTTCCTAAATTGTAAGCATAGAATTGATAATGTTCTCTGGTAAATACGTCTTACGGATGCAAAGCAGTAACTCATCTTTTCTTTTAAAAAAAAGTATAATAACAGTGTGTATTACCAAAAAAGGGAGCTACAATTTAATTTCAAAATTTATCCCTTTTTAATTCATTTGTTGTGAAAAAAGGCCTAACAATGAGAAACCTACAATCTGAATATCTCACGAACTGAAGGAGATAAAAATGTCAAAAACACATAAAACGATTTATTTTTCAAGTATAATAAATTTAGATAAGTCTCAATTTTGATAGTCCATGGATCCAAGCTCTTCATTATTATCAATGTTAAGAGCAGAAAAGACAACACAAAAAAATTACCTGAATATATACCGAAAAAGTCGACTTCGAACTTTAATTATTAACATTGTCAATACTTCCTAAAAACTTTGATTTACTTAATGTTAAATAACACATTTCACGTTCCAGGTCGACAGCGACGATACGACATACACGAATGTAATAATCACAAACACTAAACTAAAGTGTATAAAATGTTCGTAGAACGGGATTTTCTTGCAAATTGAGGCGACTGCTACTTGCCACAGCCTCATTTATGTTCACAAAAATAAAGGAAATCTACCAAAAATTTAACCGAAATTCCTGTGTCATGTTTGTTGAGAACGTCCATGATATTTTATTAAAGTACCATTCCTCATTCGACCAAATTGTTGACTTAAATATTTCAAACTACACTTGTTCGGGTTAAGGTTGTATTGGCAGTGGGTTTGGAGTAGTATTCCTATTTATTGTTGTAAGGCCATCTTGTCAAGTTGAATTGTTAGTTCAGAGTGGAGTATTATTACTATAATAGCTCCATGGGTTTCATTTGATTTCTTGCTTGATATCTTATTGTTGGAGATTGGTGGTATTGCTATATATTTCAATGATTCAGAGACTGCTCGAACGCAGATACCGAATAAAGCACCAATCTCGTTGTAACCTCATCCACGCGGCGCAATTCTTTTTCCCATTGACAAATGTTCCGACGGATCTGCAGTCTATGTTCTTGACGGTATGTTGGTTATAATTTGTGTGATAGAGTTCAAGTCACGTATGTTTTGGGGTACTTATTTGTACAGTATTTCCCTGAGATACCCTGGTGGGAGGAAGAAGAGTACTAAAGATCAAAGGAAGGTTCCCGCTACTCTGGTTGCCTCACAAAGAAGAGCGCCTCTAGCATGAAATCTACAAATTTATATTTATTGCGGCCTGGAAGTTGATAGTGGGAAAGGGCATTTTCTTTGATGGTATGGGACCAAGTTGCCCTGGGGCAGACGCACTTGAGTATATTGGTGCTACTTTACATTTATCAACTTTATATGGTTCGTACTCTTTTTAAAAACTTGGTGTCTTTGCTGTTGCCAAACGTGTTTTTGGTAGATTCAGAGATACTGATATCAATGATTGGGTGCACCTAATGTATGGCATTGTAATCTAAGAGGATTAAAGTGACAGGAGGCGATTTTTGAAGATACAAATTCTCTTCAAATTGCACTCGATCGGTTGTAGATCACCGAGAACGTTTCGAAGGTTTTTGCGACAAACACGCACGAAAGAAAACCGCAAACCTTGTTTAACTGGTATGCTCGCCTAAATCGCCCCATGCTTTGAATTTCTGTCGTGCACGACAGAAAACCAAAATTACTAAATAACATCTTATTAGTAAGACGGCGGAGTATTCGGTTTATTCACTTCAGGTGTGATCTAATACATTGGTAAAAAAACATTCCAATATGCAAAAAACGGAAACCTGGGTTCGAAAAAGCATGAGGCGCTTTTTCTGGGAATGTCCTCATGTCTCTTTAAGTATAGTAATATGATGCTGTATTTTAAACAAGGTCACGGCCAAAGAAGATGCCCACTAGGCACGGTTTTATTTAATTCAGTGTTGATTAATTCTTTGTGGTTAAAGGAGTTAATTATGTGTTAATGGCCTCCATTTTTCTGATTAAATTTAAAAATACTAATTTTCTCAATTTTATTGGAGAAGAGATTTCTCACGGGAAAAGTATTTTGTTGACATATCAAAAGAGAGAAAGGGGAATAACCCTTAGTTTGTTTATGCAGGCTGCACCTGTTTGATTGCACAATAGGGGAAGTCGGGAATTCCCCAAGATGTAAACTTAGTAAATTAGAAACTTGTTAGTTTTAAGATCATAAACATTGCAGAACCTAGGGAATTCCCCCACAAAGTCTATAATATATGAAGTGATGTAATTTAGATTGTAAAATCTGATTTGATGGTGCAAGGTTCATGAATTTATGCATGAGATGATGTAATGATTATTGTTAGAAAGGGGACTCTAGCTTTGTTGAAGTCAATATATAATAGAGATTGAGTTAAGGAATCGTGCCAGCAGTTGAAATAAGGAGCTGAACTAGATCTCTGGAGCTATACAGTAAAATTATAGCTATAGTTTTGCTCTACAATAATGGTATCTTGAGTTCTACACGTGGAGTGGCAGGATTTTAAAATTTGGGGATACCGCCGAGCTTGATAGCTAAATGGTCTGCCTGTCGGCTTTTAAGCCAAAGAGCCTACAGTTTTGGAATCAAAAACAGGGATTCCAGTTTGTTGTCCATAATTAACATAGCGACAGAAGATGTGTTATTACCTGGAGTTGTTATTGTGGAACTTTGTCGTCGAGGGAAAGCCCGTCGTCCCCCCCCCCTTGAACTGCTGGACAGATTCCTTCAGGACTGAGAAGATTTCCCTTGGAATATAATAGCTGAGGAGTTTTGTGTGACTTGTGCGCTGTCATTTTGAGTCTTCGCTGTGAGGACATATCATCGTTGAACTGCAACGCTTTCAACACAGAACACTATAAACCATAAGTAATCTTAAATATTGTGTTAAGGTAATCTTGTTTTGGGACTAGGACCAATTCTTGAAAACCAAATCAAGTAAAGATCATTAAAACTGTTCCATTATATATAAGTTGAATCATTTGTGCCCAGGCCATTATTTGTGGTTGAAAGGTTTTCTGGTTCCTCTGACCTTAGACTCCTACGAGACGTCATAACATATGTTTATCTGCAATATGTCATGACTGGGTAGCCAAAAATGGGTTTTTTTTTTTACACGTGCAAACAGTGCAAAAAAGGCACCAATATGTATTACTCTCACTCACACACAACGTTTTTCTTACATGTAAACTGTAATATAAGTTCATTTTTGGAAGCTAATACTACAAGGAGTCAGATATGGCAAAAAGAACAATATTCAGGGTGGGTAAAATTCCTATAGGGGGTCACATAAGAAAAATTACATATTTTGTTCATTTTAATATACCTTGTCAATTTTTTTTCCAAAAATTGTGCAGGGCAAACAGATGTGGATTGAAAGACATGACAAGGCCCTCCCAAACAAAAATAAAAAGAATAACTAATGTTTTCTGTTTGAACATAAGGGTGGTCAATTCACTCACTTATATTTTTGACCAAAAAGGTCATTTTGAAAGATTAACTTCTTTATTCAAGTACTAATCCCTCATATCTCTTCAAGAGAAATACATAGGATATTGGTTTCTGTCCAAAGTTATGATCAAAAGTAAAGTATACAGGGTGATCCATGTATATCATACAGGGTGATCCGGTATTATAACGGGTCATAGCAATATTTTAAGTCGCCCTGTATGTCCATTTTTTGAAGCACAGATGACAAACCTATATTAACTTACCTTGTACAAGGGGGCCATTCTTACTTATACAAGGGAAAGTTGTATTCCCCAAGTCTAGCTAAAACCTTTTGACATTTACAAACTTCATACTTAAAATGCAAAAGCCACGGATCGTCGTGCGGCTCTTGAGCACATGATGTCATTCAAGGTCTCTGAACCCTAAGTAACAATGTAATTGTTTCCATGAATCATCTCTATTCTATAACCAAATTAAATCATGCTTTAGTTGTACACACAGTATACAACCGTTCTTGTTTGACTTGACATACTCTTAAAATGTCTCCAAACTCATGTGACTCCATACAGGTCCCACCCAACTGCCACCTTTGTTAGAAGATGACGTTGGTCATGAATATTAATTATTATATTCTTTTTTTTTTTTTTTTTTTTTTTTTTTTTTTTTTAATTGTAATTTCAAAAGAGAGAATATAACGATAATTAACCAAGTTAATCCAAGTTTCTACCTCGTTTTGAGATAATATTTTTTGCACAGAAAGCCGAACATTCCCCCAAAAGTGATCAAATTGTACGTAATTAACCTCTAATTTACTAATTAATTTAATTACATTAATGGAACCTTAGTTTTTAGTATCATGAGTTAGCCTAATCATTCAGGGCCCTGTATGCAATGCGCCCCACAAGTGTTTTTCACCTCTCTACTTATTTAAATTTATACGCGACCCATTTTCACCCGATTTGTGTGTAATGTCTATGGCTCCCCCCCCCCCCGCCGTATCCCCCTTTACCTAGCTGAAGGTTGTTCGACGCAACTCTCATAATACTATCCAATAGGGCTGAAAATGGTTTTATCTTAGAGCAGCTTCTTAGCAATAATAGACAGCAAATTCGTTTGACATCAGAGTCAAATAGTTTAATATTAAATGAATTAAACTGAAAAAAAGTTGGAGTGGAACAGATCCCCATTTTAGTGTACCCAGTTCATGACAATACTACCACCTATACATGCTCAGACTCGCGGCATTCCAAATAGACTCGGCAATTATACTATTTTCTGTCAACAAATACATTAAGACAAGCAAATGCAATATTATTTTTGATATGCTTTAGTTCTTATCCTTGAATACTGCTCAGACTGCGTAAATGCAGCTCCATTGCTAAAATCCTGAAATGGTTGTATAGCTATTTTCTTGTCTAACAAATACATTGACAGCAAAGCTAAATTATTTGAATTATACTTTATTTCTTATCTTTGAATACTGCTCAGACTGCGTAAATGCAGATCCATTGATAAAATCGTGAAAATGGATGCCCAAATTTTTGATCAGTCTAATTTTTAAAAAACCTAAACACAAAAGCTAAAAGACATGTACCATTTGGTCGAAATACTAAAGTGTCCCAAATGGGCTGGAATTGAATAAATGTGTGAATTTGGTAAAACTAAACAACAATCTGAAATCAAGAATACAAATCCTGAATCTATGGTGATAGCATGTGTGATCTTTTTCAATACTTTTTGCTAATGGCAATTCAATTAAATGCATTAGTCACATTGCAAGTCTTCCGAATTTGGAAACCTTAATTTCAAAAACTTTTTCAGAGGGTATTAAAAATGGGGTTTTGAATAGTCGGATTTCAGTAAATTGATTTTTCTAGTTATTTAGGATGTTCCATATTTTGAATTATCACACCCCCTACCCATACACACACACAAACCTACAAACATACACATGCAAAAATTAAAAAAAAAATGATGTTGTTTAAAAATTCAAAACCTTTTTTCTCTTTACTCTCACAAAAATATAACAAATTAAATAAATTAAAGACAAAAACGGAAAAATATAAAATATAAAAAATAGTAAATAACATAAATCACTGGAAATAACTAAATTTCAAACAAAAAAAACATACCACCAATAAATCAAATAACTCATTAACACCTAGGAAATATAAAAATTACCAAGATAAATTAATTTAAAAACCATACAAAGCCAAAATTAATATTTTAAAATACAATCAATTTTAAAATTTAACCAAATTTTTTACATTTTTTAAATTTGTTGATTTGAATAAAATATAAAACATTTTAATCAACCTCCTACCTTTTTAAAGTAATCAAAAATAAATTAAAGCCATAACAAGCATATTTTTTGAAGACCCCCCAATTTCCCGAATTTTGAGATTTTTGCACATTGCATTGGGTATTGGCTAGTAAGCATACCTGTGAATGCTATAGCCACCATTCTCTATATGTCGCAAAATGGCATTGTGTAATAGAAATAATTAATATCGGAGAATCTCCGATAATAAGTCCAAACGGCTGTTGGAAACGCGTCCTTCAATATGAATAGCCCGGGAAATTGCGACTGTGCGTGTCTATACGCTCATCCATTAGTTGTTTAGTCGTTCAGAAAAAGTTCAATTGAGGTGAATTTTTCGTGAGGTGCACTATTTTCGGAGGAACTATTTCAACATGGACGGACATAATGTGACGTTTCCTGACAATCAGGGATCCCATTCTAATTACAAAATCGCTTCTTCTTTTATGACAAATCCGCAGTCTTAAGCATTACCACTCGCAGGTAATTTACTAACATTACAAACACTGTGGCAACTGTCAAAAATCTCAATTTGGTCCCAAATGGGGAGCTTCAAAATGTGCTGTTTTATCTTTAATACCAATACAATAAAAAAGTTAAAACAACAACATAACAAAAATTAAGAAAATAAAAAGTCGAGTTAGAAATAACATAAAATATTAACAACAAAATTAAAAAATAAAAATCAAATTACAAAAAATTATAGATGAGGTGACATCAATGTTACAAACACCATTAGCACCTGGTCGACTGGCATGTTAGAGTGCGAAGAATATGCCCATACAGTTCAGCATTCAATAGCATTCTTCACACCTGATTGAGCACGTATTTAAAAAGCACAAGCCAGCAGGTGCTCACGCTTACAGCCGGGCGGGCTTTGGTGATCTGTTTGCCCGGGCCCGTGATGTCACATCGTCTCTATGACAAAAACAATTAACAAATACTAGAAATAAAATATATTATAATTGAACTGACCATGGGTCTATCAATATGTCGCACAGATGAATGAACAAATCCCGTGACCCCAGTTACGATTAATATGTTAGCTAAGAATAACGTTTTACAAAAGCTGAACACCGGGGTGCTCGGTTCATGGCCTGAACACCTTCAATATCCATCTAGTCCGAATTCTTTTCACATTATCCACTGGCGTTTTTTGTTCAACCTTCCATTATATGTATGAAATTTAAGTGGTCACGGGGACAGTTAAACTTGGGGATTCTCAAAACCGTTATTCATGCGAAAGACCGTGCCTCGACATTTCGGAGTTAATTTACAACAATTGCAACAGAGGAAGCTCTAGAAAAAATCATTCGCAGTAGAATATGGTATTTTTGATGGCCCATCAAGTAAAATTCAAGGTCACTATTATTACCTGAGAAATGTTGTCAATTTATCACAATCAATCGGTTTACTTGCCTCTAATGACACCCGTTGTGGATTTAGGTTAGCCTGATATAAATGTAATTTTGGGGTCTATTCCAGTGTGACATAAGTCTGTAAAACATCAACAATGTCAATGATAATTCATTAAACCACATATTAGGGATTGCTACTAAAAATTATATTAGTAGATTGTGCTAATTATTGGAGAATCGTAATCGACCAAATTAAGCCAACAAGTGATCTGATAATCACAAATCATACTTTTCATCGTTTTGGAATCAAATTTCAATATATGTTGCGCAAGAATACGACAAGGAAAACTATTAAGGCTCAATGAGCCAGCTAGCCCAACAATATAATATCATCATAAAAAAATCACACAAAGGCAAAAATGGGAAACCGTCCAAATATATGAAATTTAAATATAAATAACTACCCAAAGAAAGCTATAATATTTCTGGAAATATATTTTAACCAAACGAATTTAAAGGAGGTCGAAATAAACATCCCCGTAAGAATGGGAGGAGCAAAAAAACAGCATAAGGATATAAGAACAGAAATCGATATTGTTTTAGTTATTCATGAAGTTTCCTTCAAAGATTTGTCTTCAAAGTTATTCCCAGCGTATGGACAAAGACTTGAGACTTTAAGCCAAGTGGCGTATCGGGCCTACTGCTCTGAGGGGGCAAATTTCCCCAGTCTTGGGAAATTTTCCTCTCAGGGGGTCAAAAGCCAATTTCCGGTCAGAGGGCGAAATAGAGCTGATTTAGCATGAGTTTTGCCAAAATTTTTTCCCGGCCAAAGTTCTCATGGGCCAACGTGCCCCACCATCCCCCGCCTGGTACGCAACAGCTTTAAGCTAAAATAGTTACATAAATAGAGAGAATAAAGTATGACAAGATCTTCTTTCACTATCTGGGCCCAGATGATGACTTTTTGCATGTTTAAATAATATATTAATACATTTAATGAATGAATTCATGCAATGGTGTCATTGAATTCCCTTTATCCGAATATCTGCAATGTACTTCTGTGATGCTGTTAGGATTAGCCTCCATTTTGCGATTAAAATAATTATTTGATTTGTATCTCATTTTTAACTGAGAAAAAAATTCTCACAGGAAAGGAAAAATGGAATTCCCTAATGCTATATTGAGATTATGCAGGTGTTATTTACTCAGAGAATTGTGGAAAGAGATGAACGGAATCCCCCAAAATGCTAAATTTAGAAATTAGGTAAAATTGTTTATACTTTGAGATTAAAACAGATGCAACATTAGGTAGTTTGCCATGGTGTCATTAATGTACGATGATGCAAGCAGATGGTGTAGTTAGTGAATTCCTATTGGCTAGTGTTATGCTATGTTTAAGGGCATGATGATCTGTAATGATTTTATTAGAGATAGGGGAACCTAGCTGAAAGAGCTATACAGTAAACATAGTGCCAGGATTTACAATTTAGATATCCACGTGAGCGAAAACACTATAATTATTCTAATTCTACTCTCGTCTTTGAACCAAAAGTGCTGGGAATCAATAGGATTCCCAATTGTGGACATATTGAATCGTGTCGATTATATCCGGTGAATACTAGTGTCGTGGAGGGAACATCCTTCGTCCTTAATTTGCTTGACAAAGTCATCTTCAGGGCGAGAAGATTCCCATGGAATATCTACCGTGAATTTAGAGCCTCACGTGGGAAATATAATCATCGTTTTAACTGCATGCTTGTTTTAATTGTGGACATAAAACTGTCAGATCTGAAAGGACCTTTTGTGTAGACTAAGTTTTGTAACATCGATTTATACATATTGAATTGTAATTGTGGCTTTGGACATTCCAATTCTCACCAATAGCGTTTTTATAAATTTTAGATCATTTGTACACACGGCTCATTTGGGTATTTGTGTTTTGAAAGGCATTTCTGACTTTGACGGTCCACGAGACGTCGCCGTAACAAATGCAAGCTCAGGAAGATTCTCTCACCAGTATCAGACAAAAAGTACTACTACTACTAACTACTACTACTACTAAGAGCTCGGGTCCTGTGGGTGTTCTAGCCCCGGATCTAGCACGGATTCATCCATGCTATAACTATCCCCGGGCCTGCATGTCGCAAGCTCATTTTGTGTCTACCACTCCTGCGTCTCCAGGATGTCTAATAAGTGTTTCAGTCCCTCCCCTTGTCCGATGTCCATGTGTTGGTTCCCAGAAAACAGTCTAACTGACACAGCTCAGAGTGGCGGTAACAGTGGCCTGCGATCTGCATTTTTCTTGTTTTCTATCTACTTGTCTCCAACCTTAGGTAGCTCACCATAAAGCACAGAGTTCTGTCTCCATTTTTGATGTTAAGCACTGTCCTCAGCCTTCTGGGTAACAGCCATTGCAAGAGACCTCTCCAGAACGGGGGTTAACTCCTAACTCAACAAAATCTCCCAAATCTCACAAGGTGCCGCTGTTGTGCTATTTCTGGATTTGTTAGATTTTGTGGCTTTCACCAAGTGACTGAGTTAAGAAAATGTGATTTTTGTAAGATTCAGTGATTTTAAAAGTCAAATTTAATTCTATACTTTGGACTTCATTGGTTTTTCTTTCCTACTTCCCCCGTTTTTCAAGATTGAACATGTACGTGTGTGATTTTGTGAGATGCAGTGATTACAATTTATAGTATCCTTTTCTGTAACAGTTCTGTGGATCAGTGGTCCTCGACGCTCGCGGGAAAGTGTCTTTGAAACCAGCGTCAACCACACAACACGCACACACACACACACACACACACCACACACAAACACAACAACAAGACAAAGCCAAATAGAATCATACAAGTAAGAAAAAGAAGGAAAGAAAGGAACGCATACACGCGTATACGGAGTGGGGTTAGGGTTAATGACCATGCTTATCGCACCCTACAGTCATATGATTCTACAGTGCTGTGAATAAGCTCAATTTTAATCTCGGACAATACTATGCAGGTACATACTGTTGCTGTATATATCTTATTTACTGTTTAATGTTGATTTGATGTGCACAATGCACTTATCGTGTATTAAATTGCGAGTATCTGTACTTTTAACTCGCAATTAATGTATTGTAAATTATTAGTATCTTAGTTTATGTATAAATAAATATTTATCAATTGTTTTTCTGTTAACTACTGTATCTTACCACCCCAAAAAACCTTGGCAACGTAAAAAACACCAAGTTTTTAAAAGAGAAAACGAGCCATAGAAAGTTAATAAATCTAAAGATTGCACCACATATACTCAATTGCGTCTGCCCATGGGCAACTTGGTCCCATTTCTCTTTCTTCTTTTTCCGAATCCCTGTTGAGAAGTTCCATATTTCATTAAAGGAACCATCATCATTATACCCCCAATTGTTGATTTGGTAACTCAATGCCAACTGCTCCTGTTTCTTGTTTAAGGTCTATTGCAGTTCAGTTTGGATTAGTACCCTATTTCTTGTGTAAACGGCCGCCTTGTTATGACTTGAATACGTTCAAGTTGATAATTTCTTATTTCGTTTGTTTTCTTGCTTGATTTCTTATTTTTTGGATAATTGGTCTCTCATTTCAATGATTCAGAGACCTCTCTCTGGTAGGAAGACGAGTACTAAAGACGAAGGAAGTTCCCGCCTGCTCTGGTTGCTCCAAAAGAACAACTTGTTTTGAATGCGTTTCACAGCTGCCTCTAGCATGAAATCATATAAATTTATATAGGCTGTATGGAGGTGATAGTGTGAAAGGGGCATTTTTCTTTTGCATAGTAAAGAAATGGGACCAAGTTTTGCCAATGGGGCAGACGCACTTGGGTATCCTTGGTGCGATCCTTTAGATTTATTAACTTAATATGACTCGTACTCTTTTTAAACTTTGGTGGTTTTTTGTAACGTTGCCCAAGGTTTTTTGGGTAGATTTTCCTTTATTTTTGTGAACATCAAATCGCGTGCAAGTAGAAGTTGTCAATTTGCAGAAATACACTTTTCTTCTTCTGCGAACAGTTTATACACTTTAGGTGAGTGTGTGTGATTATTACATAAGTTGTATGTTGTATCGCTGTCGACCTGGAACGTGATGTGTTATTACTAGTGTAGGGTATGGAGCAAACGTTTAGGAAATATTGAACACTAGTGAATAATGTTTTATATCACACTGTTGAATGATTTATTAATCTAATAAGTAGTTTAATTTATTATTGCACACTGTTTATCATTATTAAAGTATTCGAAGTCGATCGGGTTTTTTTTCTCGGTATAAATTCGATTGTTTTGGTTTCTACTGTTCTTTTAATATTGATAATACAATATGAAGAGGCTTGAGTCCATGGGCTATCAAATTGCTAGTATACTTAAAACGTTCAGTCTTTTTCGACATTTTTATCTCCTTCCAAAAAATTAGTGAGATATTAATCTGTCAGGAATTAATGGGGGGGGGCACTTTGTTCAAGCAGGTAGCCCGTTACTCTTTAGGGATTCATGCGCTCTTCACGTCATTGGACCCCCCACTCCTGAAGATCTAAGTTTCAGCACATAGATGGCCCAGCCAGGAGACTTTGGGGTGAGTGTGCTTAGAAGAAATTGTGTACGCCGATCCTCCTTGTTCGTGATCTGTCCGGTTTGCCGGTGGCGTGTACTGGAAGCTGGGTGGTTGGTATCAAGTTGGGGGGGGGGGGGGTTCCGTATAAGATTGGGGCTTGTGGGAGAAGATGGGGAGGGTAATTCGTAAGTCAGGGGTGAGTAGGATTCCTTTTTTTATAATATACCTGTTTATTTCGTTTTTAAAGGAAAGAATGAGTTACTGCTTTCCATTCCCAGTAGACGTATTTTTACCAAGAGAACCACGTTTACAATTCTATTGCCAGTACAATTAAGGAAACCACCCTGTTAATTTCTAAAGCTTATAATTTATAAAGATGCCACTCAAAAACCTTTAAACTTGTGAAAACTCCTGGAAAACCGCATAAAAGAACCAAGAGAAGCATGCTTGTACAGCTTACATAACCAATATTAAAGAGCATGACCACCAGAATTTAATACTAGCATAATGCCGAAAGTGGCGGGCCACCACGGCCTCGAACTGACACAACAACAGACTATCAACAGACAAATCACTAATGTGTATCGCTTACAACGCTGCGCCACGGAGGAAGCTTACCACAGAACAAGACTTATTTGTGTGTTATGATGGATTCAGTAATGTTTCTACAAAGCTATTTATTGGTATAATCTATCGGCACATATATAATGAAATTCCCTAAATAAAACGTCCAGATACCAATGGTTTTCATGGCCTTGAGTATTCCGTCGAGAAAATCCAGATTTTTTCCGACCAATATACACATCTGTACAACGATCATGGAGGCTACCATGTTTATTCCCTGTGGTATTTTACAACGTCGCATGCAATACGCGAAAAGACGCCATCAGAAAATTATCCCATACGCGCATATTCACGTGCAATTTTGTCCATAACAAGCCTCATCCTTTTGAACTTCGTTTGAGCACACAAAGGATAGGAGCGAAGTTTCGGTGTAATTTTTTATTGCAAAAACCTACACTTTTTAAAACTCAGTGATAATGATGAAAATGTTAAGAGGGGCGTTTTAGATATCATTTTGTGATTAACAAAGGTTTTAGTTGGCCTAAACACAACATCCATGAAAACAACGGTGGCATTTGAAAAGGGGTCGCGAATATTTAGTTTTAATCGCAGTCGCACGTAACCACTGATCTCTATAAATGATGGCTACACAACAGTAATTGTATATTAGATGAATGGAGCAACGGACGGGCATCTTGGAATCCTAACCGAACACAATACCATTCCCGAGACACCTGTTTAACAGAATTGTATCTCCCGGTGCACGTTTTAGAGACCTGCCCATCTCCCATACGCGCAAAACATGGAGCTCACTGAATGGCTTGATTCGTAGTCTGTTATGTCGCTTACTCCACATTTCAATGGGAAACAATTTTGTTAAAATGACCGGTCTTACCACCTGCTTGGTTCTTTTTTGAATGACGCACTATGTCTATCAGTGCTTCAATTACGAAGCCCAGATTTCCAATCCTTGTATAGAGATCCAGTGTTCGAAAACCACTAATACGCGGTTTCAGCACTCTACGTACTTTTCAATGGTTACCGAGTAGCGCTTCTTTGTATGATGCAGATTTCCTAATTTTATTTTAAAAACTATTTTCTCAAAATCCCGGCTCATTTTGTAAAATTCGGCATAAATTAAATGCCATTTTGTAAATTTAGACATTTTAAAAGGAAAACGTTACTTAAAAATTAAAGCTGTGTTTTTAAATTTCAATGTTAAAAGTATAACGCGATAGTTTTTCATACCTAGGCCAGAACTTGACTACCACCGATCATCTTTCCATGTGTGAGCTGGACTAAACAGGCTTGTGGCAAAGCGTTAGCGTTAAAATCCAACGTGGCGGCTTCCTAAATCGTCTACTGCTTCGAAAGTTATGCGTGAAAATGGTGTTTTCTGCAAGGAATACGCCACTGCCATGCAACCATCTTGTACGCATATTTCGGATCGTTCATTATATATGTTTTTCCGATAGATCTTAAACCCAAAAATCCCTTTAACCAAACATCCGTTAAGCATAATTTTCTTTGGCATGAAGTCCAATTTTTTCAATGTTTCGCAGGAAAGGCAAAACCATGATGGTAATTTAAATAATGTACTAAATTTCGACAATATTCGCCCATATTCATTTCTTAATAGCTCTTAATACTTGTGAGAAAACCGTTTTTAAAGTTTACTATTTGCCACGAATTATCGTTTCGATAACCGTTTGAAAACATTCTAACTCGTCGTTTCCGTTTTCTTAATTCATATCTTCTCATGGAATGTGTCACATACTCACATGTAGAGTTGTTTGCTTGAACGACTGCTCGCATACTTTTCTCGTAATTATTTGTAATGCTCGTTTCTTGATAATTTTTCACTGGTTTGTCTTGATGATTTTCGATTCTAAAATTTTTAAAATCAACTTGATTATTTTATAATTGGTGGTCTCATTCCGTCCTAATTACATTGTTGATATATATATTTTTTAAAAATCCCATTTTTTATTTTTATGAAGATTCATTTAATGACAATCAAACTGGCCAAAAACTCTTGATGTTGCCTGATCTTGACATAACTGAATACTCTGCGAAATACATAATAAGAAAGAGTTGGAAATGTTTTAAACTATAGATACTTATACTTCATTCCATAAACGGTCAATGGCCCAAGTTACCGTAGTAAAGAAAACGATCTTACTCTCGTGTAATTTTTAATGTGCTGAAGGTCGTGGGCTACCGCTGATCGAACCGACAACCAAATATTTCCAAGTAAAATCAATAACGTGTCCACGCTTAGCCCGCTCGGCCACGAAGGATCTAGAACCTGCCATGCAACTTTGGTTGGATATGCAGTAAGTGATGGTTCTGTATAGATGTTTTGAACAAAAGAATCCCGTTAAACGCAATTTCTTTGCATAGAGTGAATTATCTTCAATATTATCACTACAAGGCACATCATTAGGATAACTTGAAATTATGTATTAATTTGGCTACTTCTATTTCGTATAAGGCTGTAGTCGGTTAGACAACTGTAAAAGTTTCGCATTTTCCACTATAATCATTATAAGTGACCGCTTGAAAGTACTTCTAATTCATCGTGTCCGTTTTCTTATTTCATATGTTGACATGAAATGTGTCCCAAATATACTTTTTGGTGGTTGAAATACATTGCTCTGGTTGTATATTGCGAGCGGTTATGTGATTATTGATGATATTGCCACCTAGTGCTATTTCTCGTCAAACGCGGGAAAACACGGGAGTTTTGTTTCTGTTAATAATATTCACGGTGTGTGTCGTTTGTATCATGATGGCTGTTTAATGTTGTTTTTGGCGTGTTTTGTTGGTGTTTTTTTAGTTGTTATTCTTAAAACTTGTGACACACTACCCGTTTGTCTTACTTACCCTTGTTTGTAAGCAACCCAATTGGTTTTATTTTGTACAACTGCTGTAATTAAGTTTCTGTTTAAAATAAGTTTAGGCACATTGTTTCTTAGTAGCCCCTTGTTTGTTTTACCTCTGTGCTTGTCTTTAGTCTTTCGTTCGATTCTTTCGTCTTGTCTGACTTGTCAACGCATCTTGTCTACAGGTCTTGCTCACTTTCATACTCCCCTGGGCAAAACTTAGCTAACAAATTCCACCCTCAAGTAACCCATTTACAACACCTTCCAAAAACACATTCACCTCAATGTTCCTGAATCCAGCTACTGTTGATGAAATGCAAATAATTTCGCCACCTGTAAAACCTGGTAAAAGTGCCGAGTACCGACAAGATCGATCCTGGGATTGCCACAAATCAGAGGATAAACATCATTTCGCCTCTGATGCACTATTAAACCAATCACTTCTCACCGTATTTTCCCAGTCACTCAATCATCCAATCATTCCTATTTACAAAAACAAAGATGCACATAACAGTGCAAATTAAACAGGCCCATTCTGTTCTTCATCTTTTTTTCAAACACTTGAAAAAGTGCATGTACACGCGCTGTCTACATTCTTCAACAAGCATATAACATTCTTGTCCTTATTTCTCTCACCTTTTCCTCATCCTATTTCTAGTTCTCTCTTCCTTACCTTTTCCTCACCTCTTGACCTCTTCTATCTCGCTTCTCATTATGAAATATTATTACCTACCTCCAAGACATGTTTGATAAGTCTCTCTTCTTCCAAATTCGCGTATACCGTTTCCCGTTAAGTGTTTGTTTAGCTTAGATTATGTTTTTTTTTGTTTGTTTTGTCTCTGTTTTTTTAGTAATTTACTCTGTAAATTTTCTATATCACCCTTACTTGTATCATTATTGTATATTGCGTATTTTACTTAATGTATTACAGTGCCAGCAATAACTTAAAGCCCCCTATAGGTTGTCCCTTTATCTGGTCCTAGCATATCATATCATATACCGTCACAGTTTAATCTTAGCACAGTCTACAATGATACTTTTATGTATTATTTATATTATACTGTATTATACATTTTCTATGATATCTAATGTACATTAGACATCGGCTTCTGTGGATTCTACCAATGATCCAATGGTATTTGAAGTCATCGACCTCCTTCAAACTGCCCTTTAGCGTTCTCATTGCCTCATGTTCAGGTATATTGCAACGTCATTCCTCTGTCTTTGGGCAGTCACAAGGCAAGCCCCATCTTATTGCTCTGTTCTACCCGCCAGAATTCATTGCTGATCAATGCTGAACCTGTTTCCCAATAAGAGCAATGTCATGCCGCAAAGTCCAAATCAGTAAGTGTGACAACCGGAACTTTCTGGACGACAAAAATAATGGAACTGAAAAACCACCAGCTTACTGTGAAAATCTCCCTGGAATAGGGTAAATGGAAATCTATCATATCGGGCCTCATTTCTTTCTCACCACTTCGTTTATTTTTCTCATGCGTTAATAAACAACTGCGTCATGGTTTGGGTCAAAGGTCAGTGTCAAATTTTGTATTCTCATGCACATTTAAAATACTGTATAATAACTCCTTAAAGCAATATTAGCACTTTTCGAAGAGCGCCCTCAATTTCAACATTTGATATTTTTTGCACAGCTAGTTGGTATGGGTCTAGAACACTATACCCTACGAACGAAGAATGCTCAAAAATGCGTATTTATCATAAATGAACGATTTTTGTAATTTAGAATTGGGATCCTAGATGTACTTAACGCAGGAGCTGGAAATGCTACGGGGACGTTTTATGTCCGTCCATGGATGAAATAGTGCCACCCAAGAAAATGACCTCTACTTGACTTGCCTGAACCAATAAAATCACTATATATGAGCGTAGATACGTACATGGCGCTATTTTCCCCCGCCATTTCATATTGCAGGCCGTTTCCAGCTCCTTTGAATTTTATTATCGGGATCCCGATATTAAGTATTCTAGTTAACAAAATTCCTTCTTTTTGCGACACATAGACATTGTAAGCTTAACCCTTCACAGTATAATGTGTACTACCAGTTACCATTGCACCGTTAAAATCGCAATTTTTTTAAAAAATTGGGGGCGCTCTTCAAAAAATGTGCTAATATTGCTTCAATCATGCGGGCTAGTCGTTTGCCGGAGAGTCCGGTGCCTAGATCTCTTGTTCCTGTGGTATGTACTCTGTGCGTCTGCCTGGAGGTTGTCTACCGAATATATTGTAAGGATTGTAACAAGTGGTACATTGGGCGACGGGCAGAGCTTTTTGGAAAGAGATTTAAAGAACATTAATGCGCACGTACACAGTAAAATCATCAGTGATAGCCGGTGGCAACAACGTTGTTCTGGTGGAAAGTTTAGAATTTTTTTCACTGCTTTATCAATACCTGCTTTTGAGAGGGTACCCACACGTGGCCTCTTGTTAGGCATGTTCAACATTTCTGTTTCGATAGAGAGATGGCAACTTCCTTCGTCATCAATCACACCAACCTCTTCCGTCAAACACATTGGCACTTTTCTCTTCTCCAAGCGTCCGTCATTGAAGTCGGTAGGGTCTTTTCCAAGGTGTCAATACTACACATTCGACGTGAAGTGGCAGCGGAATCTGATCTTACTCTCTTCAGAAAAATATCACGTCTTCTTGAAGACGTTGTTGACGAGGTTTAGACAAAATTCGGGCACGCTCATTTTGTTGCATATGTCTTGATCTTTCTCCTTTTTGGTCTTAATCCACGACTTTCTTTAAGCCTTTCTCAAGAAAGACATCTTCAATTTGATATCTGACATTATAGAAAGAGATGAAATACAACTTTATCAATCGTTACAAATTCATCAACGGCATACTATGCAAAATCGGGCACAAAATGGATATCCTCAATTAAAAATATCTAGTCTTGTACAGTATTGTTTGGTTTCGAATCTCAAACTCAAAGTCAACCGCCGGTTTGATTGCGTTTCTTGCGTTAAACGTACTTGTACACGGGGTCCAATGTGGATTTTTTTTTTTCTCGCGCCATGTTTACGCTAATTATTTGCTCGACATTTATTTAATTGGTCCTAATTTAGTCGCGCGCATAATTTTGGTGAAAAAAAATCAAATCGTCCTGTCGTTTTAATACTAATTTGGTGGACTATTCACAATTTATCTGTCCTTAAATTGTACTGCAGTAAGTATTTTTAAATGTTCATTCAGCACTGTAAATGCATTTATGTTCACCTATTACCAGGCAAGTATTATAGGAAACGTCATTCGAAAAAGGTGTTTTTTGACAGAAGAAATTTGGTGCGCGACCATAGATTTTTTTAAAAACGCCACCCCCCCCCTTCCTCACACACACCCAACGCGAGTGCAAGACCTATACACTTAAGTGGTAACCGTGTTTCATTTTTTAGACCAAAAAGAAACACATTCCAACCCGGAAAGGAACCGGGCGGAGCGGCGAGAACCGCAGTTTTTTAATCCGCCGCCTTTTGTTAAAACAAAAACGGACTTTTTGTAAACTTACAGTTTTACCTTTCCTAATTCGGACAGATTTCAATCACAAAGGGGGGGGCAACACCGTCAGAACACAACTACTGTCGTTAACGCAATAACATTAATAATTATATAATACTTATGTGCTTAACACTTTTATTTCGACATGTTTATAGAATCAGCTTTACCCAAAGTGTCTGCTTCTTGTGTGGGTTTTGATTCGGGGTCAGAAATCATAACCTCTTTTTCGCTTTTCTTTACACCACCTTTTGTTTTCAGAGCTATAATCTGACGCTCCCTTTGGTGCTGGAATAATAAAAAGAATACATACAAAAGGTCATCTCGAATACACGTACACAAGGGTTTGGGCCGTTGTTTATTGGTTGTATTATTATACTTCATATGTTAGCCCAAAATTTATATTTCAGTTTAATAGGTTTAAGGACATCAAAGAGAATCTCTTCAATTTGCTGTGGAAATTGTCATTGTCGTATTTCCACCTGAGGGTGCCATTGAAGTTTGTAACAGGGGTCAAATGTCAATTGATGATTTTTTGTTAAAAAATCTCAACAATGTGTTCGCCTTATCATACGGATTCAGAAAAAATATATTTTTGACCTATCTGGGATGGATCATTCAAAGTTATTAGCACAAAGGTCAAAGGGCCATTTTCCTTTTGCGTACGGGTGTAAAATATAACAATGGCACGGATTTGAATGAAAATGGTCACAATTGATCCCTTACCAAACCGGTTCATATTAAGAAAACTAGTTTGCCTGCCCTATCTAGATCTCTCGTCCCATTCACACGCAATGTCAATCCTGTCCATTGACCTCTATTGAGTCCGACCAAATTAAGGTGTTACCATGGGAAGAAGTAATCCTGGATCTTGGCAACTATTCTTAATAATTGGTGAAGTATCAATTTGAGACCATTTAAAAACAATCTATCATCCAAATTTTGATATTTTTTGCATTTTTGACCCCTGTAGGCAATAAAATGACCTTGACTTTTCTCGTGTGGCGAGTAAACTCCTGAACGATTTTCCTCCCAGATAGGGCAACTATACCTTTTCTGAATCCTTATGACTAAAGGAAATACATGAGTGAGTGTTAATGCAACAATATCATTGCCTTTGCAACTTCAATGGCGCCCTCAGGTGAAATATGACCCCGACCATTCACAACAGATAAAACGACAAAATCATTCCAACTGTCCAGCAGGTACAATGATGGATCCAAAAGGATACAAGAGTGACACGCCAACATAGATCAGAATAAATACAAGATAAGTGTGTCACACCTCCAATGGGGGTGTAAACAGTTTTCTTTAAAAAACCATAAATTCAAAACCAACATTTAAACAGGGACAAGCCTTTCTTTCAAGGTTGAAAGAACCACTCTAGTACATAGTGTCAGTAGAAATACTCTGTTGTGAAATTCCACAACAAGATGGCAATTATCCTGTGTGATGTCCTAAACCTATAAAACTGAAAATAAAAATCTTTTGGCCATAACATTAATTATGATAGAGAGACAACCGCCTCCTGACTACAAGCCCACTAAAACCAACTCAAACATCACCCACGCGCACTCGCATATATGATACCATGCATGTACAATTTCTTAACGCCCTTTTAGTCATGGGTATTAAAATGAACTAGATGGATTTACATCATTCAGTCATTTGTATTAAACTATTCATCAATTGTCCATATTTCTACTTCTTTCCTCGAGTCAGTGCGGTCAACAGATGTTTTTTGTGCGTGTGGCATTCCGTCACCGCATTTATACGCGGTGCATCGGTATGCTAGCGCCTTTGAATCTCGCCCGGGGGGGGGGGGGGGGGCGTTTTAATGCTGTCAATACTACCTGCATCTTACAAACAAAACCGATAAAGTGCAATACTATTGAATGGCGCTTTATTCCTTAATTGCATTAAGGTGACCGCAATGTCTCTATTGGGAACCCATCCAAACACACTCGCCAATACGGCACACACACACTCCTACTACGTTTCAATCAACGCTCTTACAACACTACCCACACACAAACCTTTTTGTACTTGAGATGTGTTACAAAAATGTGGGCTAGCTCCAGGGCTAAATCGCAAACGATCGGAGATGCATGTGTTTTTTTAATTAAATTCGAGGGATAGGTAGGGACACTACATCACTGTCATCCACAAGCTACAACAGGATTGTTATTCTGACACAGGTGCCAGAAGTACTATAGTCCGCAATATCCTAGTCCGGGCTACAACCGGAAACGAATAGGGCACTCGATCAGTTGACTCTTTACGCAACATATGTTCACGCTTTATTCAGTTGTAGTCTATGCCAGGCCCGGAACTGTGGCTCTCCAGAGGACTATAATTACTTTCACACAAGGATAATGTTTCTCTGTACCATATACGGACAATTAGTGGGAAAAGCAACGTTGATCATGCGAGGAATGAAAGCGAAGTGTGTACCTGATGTATACGTGACTCGACGTTTATGATTTCTGTAAACAAATACGGGCGTCCTTGCGAAGAGCTTTAATCAAAGCAAATAGGCTATTGTACCCAAGTTTCAGCCTTCTTTTTCAATGCAAACCAGGCATTGCATTCGACTTTCTGTTCCGGTGTCGGTTGGCATTTATTTATTACGCTCAGGATTTCAAGGATTACACTTCGATATTAAGAGAAGCCGTAGAATGCGAGATGGATGCTAAGGAACTCACAAAAAGTAGTTCAGTGCCCTTGCTAAGTATGTCTGGATCTGTTCACATTACGTAAAGCAAACGAAACAAAAGCCTCGTAATAGCAGAAGAAAATGAGAAGAAAAAATATTAACAACATTACATTGGGACCATTGAACACCCCCCCCCCCCCCCCCCCCCCCCCCCCTTTCCTGAAACAACTTATATATATTTATCAAGAACTTCTAAAAGGACATGACGGGAAGGAATGAATGGTGATGGATTATAGATATAGAACCTTTATTTGAATGCAAAAAAACGGAGGTTCATAGTCACCGGACTCTCGATCTCTCTCTCTCCCCCTCTTCCTATCTACTTCCCTCCCTCCCTCCTTCCCTCCTTCTGTTCTCTCTCTTTTCATCCCAATACGGTTCATATTTTCATTCTAAAACAATATTTGTAACGAGGAGCATAGACCACTCTGGAAGGCGTTGGCTTGGTGCATTTGACACCCCTAAGAATGTAATATCTATGTTCTAACGGCCGGTCTGTCTGAACGTATCTACTCTATTTAGATTATCAGTCTTCACTGGTTTCGATCGAGTTTGCGGACGTGAATAGGTAAACCCAGGTCTATAAAAAATATGGTATTGCGAATAGTTCCCACTGTATGGGACCACATCTATATAACGTTCGACAGAGCTTTTTAAATATACCAGTGAGGCCTATCTGTTCATGAAATAGATAATACCCACGCCGAAACAAATAATCCAGTATTACCGGCGCAAAAGCGGTTGGAAACAATCAGTGCAGTAGTTGCTTCGGGAAATGGGGAAGAAGTCATTTGGTACCGTGCAAGAAAGTGAAGAAGAAGAAGCGGGAAGTCCCCTTCTATAAGCAGGATACCCTCTAACACCACGAGTCCCACACGGATGACGATGAGAAACAACTTTTGGGTGGGGGGGGGGTGGTGACTCTGGTGTAGGGTATCTGCTTGCCGCGTACGCAAGCGACCCGGATTCGATTCCCGGGCTAGTGCTCTTGAGGCGTTCTTCTTCTTGAGCTTTATTTACAAGCGACCTTTTTTTTCTGTATAGGTAAGGCCATTTAAAAATTACGTAAAATGCGGTACCCTTGCACCTAGCTCGTCTCTCTCACCATTTATATATATGATATATATTATGATATAGAGAGTATTATAGATATTATTATATTAGATAGTCTAGATGATTATATATATATATATATTGATATATATATATATATAATATATATATATAGGAGTATATATATATAACATCATAGTAAACAGATTATTTACAGGTTGACTATCTTTGGAATTAAGAGTGCTCAATCCCTTACAGGAGGGAGCGTTTTAAAATAAATGACAAAGTTAGACCCTCCGGAAAGGCAACCCGTTACTCTGAGTTTCGCGGTATACCCTCACTTACGATCTCTGGGTACCGATCTTCAGCCGGATGATGACTCACAGTAGTGCTTATCTATATATATATAATATATATTAGATATATATAGAATATATATATATATATTATATCTATTATATATTATATATATATATTATATAAGAATAGATGTTACATTGACATGCATTGCAAATCCGGCATGCTTGCCATTCCGCAGAGACCCAGTAATTTTACAGAAGACCACAATGTCTTTCTATGAGGAAAAATAGGCATATAAAGGGCGCTATAACATACAAATCATGACCTTTGCGGACCACTATATGGAAAAAAATCCCGCAATGATTTTTTTCTGGATTTTTGCGGATAGTGTAATTAGCTCTTGCATGCCCTACTTATATAGTGTCAAAATGTGCGCCATTTTCAAATGCCAGCGCACACAAAGTCTTGAAAAAATAAAAAGGTTGCACTTGGCCGGATTCGAACCGGCAATCTCGTAGTAATAGCACGGCTCTCTTGCAACTGAGCAACAGGCCAGGGTTGTTGTTTTGTCAAACACTTTTGCGCGGGCCATTTCAAGGAAAAGATACTACAACTACCAATGTGTTGTTGTTTCTCGTTGTTGCATACAAGAACAGATTACGATAACAGTTAGTATTTGCTTATAAACCTGGTTTCCACTACATCATAATAGGTAGACCCTGTGTCATCAGCATTTGGGGATAATTACTTCATCATTTGCGAAAACATACAAAACCGACAGAAAATATAGAATTGCGAACGAGGTGGGTAAAATCGCGCCCTTTGTAAGCTTTCTTTATGCCTTGGTTTGTTTCAAGGCCGGTGACCGAGGCTCGTTGGCTGTACCTACCAGTTTTTGGTCTTTTGCATGGATATATCTGACGGGAACACTCGTGAGCATTACCTATTCTTA
>JAMKCH010038597.1:0-49960 GCA_023653785.1 Ophioderma brevispina | reverse complement strand
CTCTAACGAAACTCAATCAAAATCAAAGAAATATTTCAATTTAACTATTTCCAACACTTTTTTCCTAATGCGTGACATAGTAAAACATCCCCATTTTTCTCTTGAGGCCGCGGTATGGGGGTGTTACCATAGCAAAATAGTCCCTGACATTACCCATGTATGAGTACAAGTATCAAATTCCTAGCTTACACGTAATCTAAAAATCGGTTCCCTGCTTTAATGAATACTTTGTTACTTTTGATCTAGATGGACACCCTATATCCTGTGTAGAACCTTGGGACAGGGCAATACGGACCACTTGTCGAAAGCAACTTCGTTTGGATCAATAGTCCTTCCTTTTTAGCTTACCATACACGTGGATCTATGTGAGGTCTACAATACCCCGCCTCTCTTGCAAATAACGAGTGGTCCATATTGGCCCTACGCATGGGCAATATGGACAGGTCTTTTTTGAACAATTTTTTCGAAGGCCAAGCTTTCAATGGTAATGAAAAAACATTAAAGAATGAATAAATTTTGGAAATTACGTATCTTGTTTAAGAGGTCCATATTACTCACGAGAGGAATTAGTCTGGTCTTGGGGTATCTAGCCACTAGTGTTCCTTTTATTGGGAAGTGGAGAGTTGAGCGGGGTCGACAGATTGGGTCGGCGAAAGCGCAGTCCCCCTGTCTGCCGAGCTGGTTGTGATTCTTTGAACAGTATTATTGCAGCAGGTTTGCTTTTGTCCCATGCCATATTTAACAGTTTATGTGTGTGATGTTCTCTCCGAACACTGCAGTTGCCCTGCTAAAGCACTGGTAGAAACTCAGACGGAGTGGCACTAAGGCAGCCGGCATGGTTCTCATGGTCTCATTGAAAAATGTGTCCAGCTTTTTTGTATGAGAGCTATTGACCATGCTGGGGCGGCATATTCAGTCCACGCTGTAGACTAGAGGCCAGGCGGTTGTTGCGTAGAGTGGATGGATAGCACACCAATGAAGATCCGTAAGGCGTCACAGGAGGTTGTTTTTCGAAGATACCTTTGTACATACTGACTACGAGTTGGTGTTGACTGGTAATGGCCGAGGCGCTCCATTGAGTTTAATTTTGGAGCTTTGGTGTTCAAATGAAAGGCAATAGCAGTGGTCTTGGCTTTAATCAGTTTTGAGTCTCCAGGTCTTGAGATTATGCTGCAAAGTCGCCATACTGCAGTAAGTATACTTTCTACTTTCAGTCCATTTCTGTCCAAGTGACTAGGCAAGTACGATCATCGGCGTACCAATTGTCTAGATGTTGTTGAGGTAGTCGCTGATATACAAGTTAATCTGCATGGGATCAACTACTGATATTTTTGGGACTCAGTTCTCACGACGGCAGTCGACTGCCCTGCCCATCACTGGTCCTAAGAATGCTATGCGTCGCGGTTTGACAGGGCATGTTAAATAAATTTAAGACAATTGTACAATTTACTATTCGGGACGGTCCTGCAATCTTGGGGGGGAATAAAAAGTGTCAGCCCTGGTTGCCACACGGGTCATATGCGCCAGTAAGGTCACCAAGGTGACGCCTGGCCTTACGACGCATCAAAGCTTTCCTCAATAATCAATTTGTGGGAGTTTTGAAAACGCCATTTGCGAGGAGTTTGCTCAGCAGTTGAGTTGGCAGACACAGAAAACTTTCGAGGTTTGGACCTCTGGCGGGAGGCTGGTTATGGTTTCCAGGCCTTCCTTCTAGAATGAGTGAAGTCAATTCCGTGGACCGTATCAGTCCCAGCGCTCACGGAGTTTCCTAATTCTAGCAGTTTGTCAGATCTTTTTTAAAAAATGGGTGCAGTACCCTACTTTTTTCGAACCCTTCATGTGTCAGGAGTAATTTTCGTCATTTTTATCATTGGTTTGTTGGGGTTAATTTTTTTTCCTTTTTATTTCGGGGGGACGCTACTCGCCCACCTCCTGACTGCAAAGGGCACAGACGTGAAAGCTTCTGTCACTATTGAGCCTAAATCGGACAAAATATTTTCCGGGTGTCCTGTAAATGCCGAAAATCGGGTAACCCGCAATGAATCACCTGAAAATGAAAACTCTAGCAAGTGGGCGGGGACTTAAGGAGGTTGGCAATTATTTACGCCAGGTGGAAAATGGCGGATTTGAGCTAGGGGAATACGAAAGAAAAATTGTAAGCAAGAGGTGCGGATATGAAAGTTTATAAACATTTTAATCAAGTGGAGGGGGACGTGAACTTTTTACTGGAAAAAAATGTCATAGAATCAGGGGGAATGCCAACGTTTTTGAACGGTTAGCGAAAGGGGGGGGGGGGGGCGACGAACTTTTTCAAGGAAAACAAGTTGAAAATCCTCCATTCCTCTCATGGCGCGGAAATAATGGACACGATCCCTTATAAAATATACAATATGGGACCTAACTCAAACCAATAGAATATATAAAACTAATAACAATAACGAATTATAATTCACCTTCAGATGGTAGGGAAAGTGACATGTCGAACATGTTTGTGTACGATTAAAATTCAGTACGGAAAAAAGAATTGTTGACCTTTGACCCTTGTTTAAGAAATGCTGTGAATAAATACAAAAAGTTAATAAATATGTGTGGCACTGTTATATTAGCAACTTTATAGTACCACTTTTGTCCCCTTTTTACGGCTATCAACGAAATCATCCTGAATTTTGTTTACCCAACCCTTAAAAATTGACCACAATATTAAGGTGCACTGACCCTTTATCTAAACAGCCGGTATGCAACTGGACCAGAAATCAATTTTACATCAGCACTTTTCATATATCCTAAACATGGTAGTAAATGAATCGGAACTCAAAAATCGATATCTTTTCGAGCCAGTCCTCCAAATTTGAGTCCGTGGGTCCCAGCCTATTGGTCTATGAGTTTTCATGTCAACATTTTGTGAGAAGTCTTGGATTTCGACTTCCTTTGTTTAGCCGCAATTATCGGGACTTTTTTTAACATCTGGTGTTTTTTTTGGCTGGGCCCAGGATTGAATAATGCTAATTTAATGCTATTGCACCGAGAGGGTACGAGAATTGATTGCAACAGCTACAGCTCCGTTTCCCTGAGAATGCCCGGTTCCCCTTCCTGATTTCTGTCTGATAATGTGACACTGAAAAGCTTTTGATAGACCATCCTCAGCACTGATTTGCTATGGACATGCTGTCAAGATGAGATGTTTGCGAATTGCTCTTTTTTTTTTTGGGGGGTTGGGAATGTCTGGTTGTCTTGGTATTTCTATCATCTGACTGGATTTGTTTTCCCCTCCCTTCCTGTCTTGAAGAAAAATAAATTGGAAAGTGCAAGTGAGGTGCCGTGAAGGAATGTACTTGTGTTGGTTGGTAACTTCTTGTTGATTCCAATAGATTCTTGACTTAGATTTACGTGGTCTTCCATTTTTCAGCTCATCGGTAACATTCTTGATTTTTGTGAACGTTTTTGGAAGTCTGATGTACTTGCGACGAGTGATGGGGGGTGAATATGATGTCGTTTATCATCCTACGATGAGCTCTGCCACTTGTAATATTACTGTGAAAACATGTCCTATTTTGCACGCCTGTAGGTGATGTTACTTTGGAGTATGGATCCACGTGTGGAAGACGGACATTTTTTCTGCTTGCATTTGACTTCATTGGGTGCATTATTCAACTTACGACAAGGAAACCACTGACACTACTGGCTTCAGCTGTAATACCCTCAATGTGTCTATGCCATCTCAGATCGCTCGACAATCGTTATCCCCCAGTGTATTTGTGGTTAGGAGCTGCCTAAAGCAGGTTGATGATTTCTGGTGTATCGTATGACATTACATTTGCTGGTTTAACCTCATTTGTCCATTTGCTCTCCCACTGTTTTAGTTTGCGGAGGTCTTTTTGGGAGAACCAGGCGGTCTTCATGAATTTTGATTGGGCGATAAACTACACATTTTCCGCAAGAGGCAGACCTTGGAGGAGATGTTATCTTGGAAGAATTGTGATTTATATCTATATATTAAAACAGCAAGGGTCCCTGGGGCAGTGCCGTGTGTAACTCCTGAGTCGACGTGGACTAGAGAAGATGATTGCCCCTGAACCACCAAAGATTGTTCTCTGATCTGTTAAGAAACTAGAAATCAAAGAGTGAAGTATCAATCAACCCCAATATTTCCTTCCGCGTTTTTGCAAGAATACCAGCTGCATCAACTGTTTTTGTTTCTTCTACGAGCTGAAGATTTGATGTATGGTAGTAAATAGCTGGGATTCGCAAGACCTGGCAGCAGGGAGGAGGAGGAGTTAGTATTTAACGACACATCAACACTATCGTGTTATTTTAGTGTCACGAAGATACTTTGTTTTCATTAAGCCCATTTTTAGAAGCAGGTGGAAACCGAAGTACCCGGAGAAAACCTGCGAGACCGAGTATTACTGGAAACTAAACGCACATGAAATCGCAGTGCCCGAAGTGTCGAACCTGCTCTGCACGGAACCATGCTGTGGTGTGGGCTAAGGATTTCTCTAGGTGACTCATGACATGATGGGCTCGAGTAACTTGCAGCAAACTGAGGTGAGTGACACTGCCTATAAATTGGCAGGATCAATTCTTCTCCATTTCTTAAACAATGCTGTTTGATTGGCTTGCCTCTAGTCACGAGGACGACACTGTCCACCTGGACACTTTGAGAAAAGAGGGTTTTGAAGGATGGGTGCCACTTGTTCAGCACGCATATTTGACTCTCGTGCATACCGTCAGAACCGCAGCTGGAAAGTTACATTAAGATCCCCTTTAAGAGCTGCTATATGCCCTCGATAGAGATAACAAGATCGGAAATCTTTGGGAACGGACTACGGCCCAATGAAGTGATCTGGAACATTTTCTCTCTGTTGAACACAGACTGAATATTGCTTGCTAAGAGCCTCGCTTTCGCTTTGGCATAACTCACGAGCTTGCCTTTAAATGGAAGAGCAGCAACCACAGGAATCACGTCGTTTCTGCTTGATAACACGATTAACATTAGTTTTAAGTGACACAAGACAGTGTAGTTTAAGATGAACTTCTCTGCTTGTAAGTAGTTCTTTCTTACTTCGGAGCTGTTTATAATAGCGGTTCCACTAGCGAGAACCTCCTTCAGATTTGGGCTGCAACAGAATGCCATGTCTTTCCTTCTGTCAGAAGTCTGAACAAAGTCTTTTCCATTTCAAGTAGATATGTAACGAGTTGATGGCATCTTTGAAAATACCATTCTCCCACATACAATTCTTGTGGATAATCGAAAAGACTTGGTTTGAAAAATTCTCCATTCTCTATCTCGTATCTAGCACGTTGGAATTGTGCCTAAAGAAGATCTTACGTCGCTCGGGCTTCTGAACGCTTGGTCTCAAGGAAGTTTCTGCTGGATAAATACACCGATGCTCGGGTTTCCTACAGAGATTTTCCAAGTCAATATCAGGGTTGTTGAAATATACTCCTATCTAAACTACTGGGTCTTAACTGAAAACAATCTTTGTGAGAGATTTCCGAAGTTATTTGATAGGCTCAGAGCCTTTACTAGGTGAACGGTAGAAACAATCAATATTAACCGTTTGGAGTTTGCCCATTGTAGTGAGATTAAATTAACAAACTCGCATAACATCCAAACTTTGGGTTTTATCGTCCTAGCTGCCTAATCATCAGATTTCCTTTCCGCCAGTGGGGGGGCGAGGGGGGGCGCCCAGTATAAAAAAAACGTGAAAAAAGGGAAAGGGCGAAAAAAGTGTGTAAGGACGGGGGGATGGGGGGGGGGGGGGATTTTCCCATATATCACCTTGAGGGGATATCCCCCTGAACTAGGTTGGTATGTTTCCGTTATCAGTTCTGCCCATTTCAAAATGGCTGCCATTGTTTTTAATGTAAACCGCCATTATAATTTCATTACAGAAGAAATTTATCCGGACTACCCGAAAACCAAGTTTTTAAAAGCCTGAAGGGGCTTAAATATCTAGGCGTCCCAAGAGGCCGCCGCAATGAGGCATATTTTGGTCTAAATTCACTTAAAATGTACAATTCTTTAATAAGAACCTGTGTGGTTGATATTTTGGGAGCTCCAACAGGAATTTAGGGCATTTATTTTTCCGTACAGCTTTGTTTTTTAAAGATGGCTGGACTATAATTCGCTTCAGGGTACGTAAATCAGGAAGAAAGCAGCCCTACTCATCTTTTCGACGCTATTAAAGAACGCTTTCTAATAAGACCCTAAATCATTTCCAAGATGTAAAAATGTTAAAGTGGGGTATTGACTTGTCAGAGAGTCCCGTTACTATAGCTGGTTACTACTTGGGCCATATAACGGTTTAAACTGACTCTATAAGAGTCATAGGAAGACAACAGCTCATATCACCCTAATATAATAAAATCACTAATAAATGAGTGTGGATGTATGTAGGACTACTCAGTGACGTCCTAGGTATTTTTCCCAGTAAACATAAAAAAATATGCTTATACAAGTGAAAAAATTTTCCATATGTAGGAGGAAATTTAAATATGGGTGACCTAAGTTTCTTTCGAGAACATCAAGTGCTATCTTTGTTTTTCTGACTTGTACCACAGGCTCCTTCTCTCTCTCTATGCCTAATCAGCTTCCTTCCCATCGTCCACTATAGTTGAGTATCTGCAATTATCGCAGAAGTAAGAGAGAAAATTGCGGAATGTTATCATAGTTTTCGTTAATGGTTCTTATTATGGTCAAAAACGAGTGTGCAGGAGGTGTTTTTCTTCTTGAATTTATGTCCCCCGGAGGCGGGTATAACTGCCACCATCATGAGTTTTATGATATGTCCGCAATACACCAATTCAGTAAATCCTTTTTGGTGCATCTAAAAATATTACTCGCATTCTAACCCCCTCTATTTGGCAATTTTAGTACTTAACAAAACATGCCTCCTACCGTCGGCCATCTTGGCGCTTAAATTTTTAAACCCACTTCTGGACAGGTTATAAACTTTATTTCGTTTAGTCGCTGAGATAAAATTTCTATCCATAATTAAAATACAATAGCAGTTTTTTCATAAAACAAGGTGGCCATTTAGAAATATCTTTAGCGCGCTAAATGTGCAGCTTTTCGGGGCGGAACCATACTCTAATCCTAGTCCTGGGGAAGCCCTCTTACAAGGTGATATATTGGAAAATTAATCACCAGGTGGGTGCAACAAACTCGAATTTTAAGGCCCGTACAGGAACTGGCTTATGGACTAGTATGTGTAGCGAATGAGGGTCGTTTCTACCACACCAATTAATCACTGTCTCCGCTACTACTTTCCAAGTATATTCTTTTCAATGATGGTGTGAAATTCTCTTGAAAACATTGAACAATGTACCAATGATTATGTGGGGATAAGATATTGTACCATCTCAGCAAAGGCTTCTTAAGATAAGCAAGTCTTATTTTCCTCTAATGGTGGTGTATGGGCTCCTGGAACCAGAAGGAGTTACATTCTCTTTCTTTCTACGTGATTAATGGTGTGCAATTGGGCTATCAATAACAACTGACGTTACTTGATAAGTGGGTACCATTCCCCAGGAGTCTCATCGGACAGTAGGCCTACATAAGTAGACTGTTTTCATGTATGAACACTTTATGGAACGATATCCGGATGACCATAACAGACTTGAACTAGATGGTAAACCACATGTCCAACAGTACCAAGATAGTTGAGCTTGGTTACTAAATAAGTTGAACAATACTGCTTATTTCACCGATAAAAAATCAACAATTTCCTGCGAGCAACACGGTTTTTTGAACCGTGTATCGCAACCATAAAGGCCATAACGTATTGCCGCAACGCGTTGCACGAGTAGCAACGCGTTGTGACATTTCGGCAACGCGTTGCATGTAGGCCAATCAAAGCTTACTTTCTGTGCCGTATTACAAAAATATAAATCTCACAACGCGTTGCGACACCTTCACATACGCGTTGCAAACCTTCACAACGCTTGCGGCAATACGTTATAGACCCTTTATCCTTCACAACGCGTTTGAAGCTTCACAACGCGTTTTGAACCGTACTCGCAAACGCGTTGTGAAGGGCTTGCAACGCGTCTAGGCGAAGAGCCATAAGGGTCAATAAAATAAGTATTGCCGCCACGCGTTGTGAGATACTACATTTTTGAAATACTCACAGATATTCTGATTTTGATTGTCCGAGGCCGTCCAACGTGTTGCGAATGTCGCAACGCGTGCTACTTTCTCCCACGCGTTGGCGGCACATACGTTATGACCTTATGGCTTTGTGAACCATATCGCAACGCGTATGTGAAGGTCGCAGCGCGTTGTGAAACTCGCAACGCGTTGTGAAGGCTTGCAACGCGTTGTTTGTGAGTTTCCACAACGCGGCAATACGTTATGAAAATCTGAAATAAAGAATAAAATAATTATATTAAAAATTTTGAATATACCGTCACAGAAATTCGTCATTCTAATTGGCCGATGCCGCAACGCGTTGCTACTTTCTCGCAACGCGTTGCCGAAATGTCGCAACGCGTTGCGGCAATACGTTATGGCCTTTATGGCTTGCGATAAACGTGTTCCTGGACCGCAGCTACTTGAATGCATTGCTGGCAGGACACACGCCTTGATGACAAATCCTTGCAACGGAGCGGCCGAGCTTTGAAAAGTGCTCTAGTTTTCGAGTTACCCCTCCCCTCGGTACAACAAAACACAACCACCTTTATTTGAAGGATAAATATATGAGACTTAAGAAAATGATGGTTGTGGTTGAAATATTTGGTGGCAGGGATGATTTCTAGGCCGAAAAAAAAAATGCATTTTGGGCTGCAAATTTAAAAAAAATGTTTTAAGTAAAAATATTACAATCTTATTTTTGTGGTATCCTTTTTGTTATTGATATAGGTTCTATACATTGCATAAAGGGTTCAGGCAATACTCGTTGTGGTGATGTTATTTTAGGGAAAAAGTGATTTTGGGGCTAAAATTCTAGACCCTTTATATATTGTATAAAACATAAATCTATAATATAAATGTCAAAGATTGATAGTATTGCATCATGATTAAAATTTGTTTTGCTAAGAAATGAATAAATCTTGATTTTCTTAATTTTTAGCTCAAAAACGTGACTTTTTGACCCAAAAAACACCCCTGCTACCAAAGTTTTTGACCACAACCATCATTTTTTAAAATTATTTATAACTATTGTTATGACGTCTCGTAGACGTCAAAGGTCAGAAATACCTTTCAAACACAAATAAACGAGCCTTGTGCACAAGTGATCTAAATTTTATATAATATAACAGATTTTAATGATTTGTAATTGGTTCAAGAATTTGGTATGTCCAAAACAACATTACATATATAATTACACACAATTAGTTAAGATACTTATTGTCCTCAAGAATGTCCACTAATGTCCACAAGAAGCGTTGCAGTTCAACGATGATATGTCCTCACAGCAAAGACGTCAAAAAATGACAGCATGCAAAGTCACGCTTATAAATCCTCAGGTAATATTCCATTGGAATCTTCTCAGACTTGAAGATAACTTTTGTCCAACAGTTCAAGACGACAAGGTTAAATAATTCCCTCGACGACACTAATGTTCCACAGTATATCAGTGCAAGCCAATCACCACGATTTCTATCTGTCCACAATTTGGAATCCTATTATGATTCCCAGCACTTTCAGCTTCAAAGACGACAGTAGAATAATTACAGCACTCTGCTCACATGGAATTGAAAATATAATAAATCCTGGTACTGTGTGGAACATAAATCTACCATTATTGTAGATAAAACTAGCTATAACCATACTATATAGCTGATTACAAAGGCTGGCCTAAGTCCTTCAGTCACAAGTACTATTTAACATCACACAGCTAGATTCCCCTTTCTAACAATAATCATTACATCATCATCATCATGCATAAACATAACCTAGCACTGTCAAATCAGATGTCACAAAAATTACATCACCTGAATTGCATCATTTCACATTAATAACTTAATGGGGAATTCCCAGATCATATAACATGTTTTGATCTTAAAGCATAAACAAGTTGACTCAGTTACTAAGTTTACATCTTGGGGAATTCCCCACTTCCCCTATTGTGCAATCCAACAGGTGCACCTAGCAAAAACAAACTAGGGGTATTCCCCTTTCTCTCTTTTATAGTAAACAAAGTACTTTTCCCGTGAGAAATCTTTTCTCAAATAAAATTGAGAAAATAAAATAAAATACTATTTTCAATCACAAAATGGAGGCTATATAACACTATCTTTCGAATAGAAGTGGTTGCGTTTTGTTGTACCGAGGGGAGGGGTTGTCGACAATTTTGCAGTCCAAACCGCTCCACTATTGGGCAGTAAGTTATAAGTGGTGTTCCACAACGTACCATTTTGGGCCCAACGTTTTTCCTCCTTAAGTAAAAGATATGCCAGCTGTTGTGAAATATAAAGTTATGTTCGCTGATGATAAAACTGGAGTACATAACAGGTACTGAGGACTGCAATAAGCCCCAGCAGGATTTAAATTCTCTCTTTGGTCTCTCCAGTCGTTGCTCCGCTTCAATACACCAAAGGGGCATAACCCCGAAACAACCAATTGTGTTGCACTGTGCTTTAGCGCATCCTTTGAATATGTGTACTCACTCAATGGAACCTTCCTCTAAAAAGACTTATCAAAAGCATCTGAGAGTACTCATCAGCAAACAGGTAATCATATCAAGGGGATCTGCAAAAGAACCAACCAAAATCGGCATGATAAAGATTTCAACCACATCACTGAAGAAACTATCCTGATATCATAGAGTATGCCTCGGTCACCTGGTCTTCAGTACAAGGTTCAGAAGCAGTGCTAACAACTCTGTACAGTGGTTTTAAAATACGATATAGCCGGGATGGGAACAATGCCTGGCTGCTTCACTAAATTCCGCAATGTCCTTGTCTGGGCATCATTGCTCCCTAAGTGGGCAGACAAAGAGATGTTCCACTGTCTGTGGTGCTGTTGCACAACCACAGGTAGTGTCCTCGTCTGCTTCCATGTAGCCCCACTTATGCAAGGAAACTTTAGATCGGCTGATTCCGGTTCTCATCAATCTGTTGAGATATGGATATCGCCATTCAGCCCATATATGAGGATTCAGCTAGAGGTGGAAGATGCTCACCAGGTTCAATACCAATATTATGTTACTTGGTTGATAGCAAGTCAGTCTTTCCACAAGGCGACTCTCTTAAACTCCTTAGACTGTTTTAAGGGATAGGACTTTGCTTAAGAAACACTCTCTGGATTTAAGGCGATTAGCAGCAGGTCCCTGTCCGGACATAGAGTGCTTCACATTAGATACTTGGCAGATACGCTTTTGCATGCTCGCTACATTACGAAGGATGTCTGTGGAGCAATTCCTGCTAGGATGAGTAAGTTCTCTGTTGGAGTTGGGCGAAGACATCCTGTGAGAATCCAGCAGGAGGCATTTAACGCTGGATCAAGCTTCTTGGCATGGGTTGATCTTTCCCATACAGGGCAGGCATACTCTGCACACGAGTAGCACAAGGCGAGTTCAGTCAATCACCTTAGGGTATGCAGCAAGCACCCTATCTTGTGCCAGTGAGTTTGTTCAAGATGTTATTGCATGAACATACTCTTCGTCTTCTTGATGTTGGTCTTATAAAAGAGAGTGCAGTCCAAGGTAACTCCTTACAGGATTAACACAGTGCACCAGCTGGGTGTTCCAGTCCAAGTTATTTTAAGAGTTTCTCTTCAACAACTGTGAAATCTGCATCTTGTACGCTAATTACAAGATCTTCTGCATAAATAGAACGACAGGTTCCTGCACTCGGCTCTTCTTCGCTTCTAGCTGAACAAAGAACTTCCTGTTTGCAAGCAATTCTTTAATGAGCTCAGTCAAGCTGATATCCTTGTAGTTCCAAAATCTTACGGAGTAAGCATCTGTGATTAACAGTGTCATAAGCTGCTGACAGGTCGACGAACACGAGTCCGGTTAACAAACCCTTCTCGGAACCATCTCGATGTGTTGAGTTAGGTTCAGTACATACTTGGTTTGTTGTTGATTTCTCTGGCCGAAAACCTGCTTGGTCTAGTATGTGAGTGTTCGTATATCACAGGTGCAATACTGTTGAGCAGGAGCCGTTCAAAGAGCTTGTAGGTATGGCTTGAGGATTGATATTGTTCTATAGCTCTTGGGATTTAGATGGTCTTCCCAGGCCTTTAGAAGTGCAAGGACATGTGCTTCCTTCTTATTTGGGAACCTGAAGTGTGGTAAATAAGCTAAGGCGCATTGTACAGCTCTAGAAGTCACACCTTTGCTACTAGGTCGAAGTTTTTTCAGCTGCTCATTTTAGATGTTTTCAATGCCTACTGCTTTCCTGTTGAGGGACAGGTTTCCAGTACATCCATGTTGAAGGGGCGAGTGAAACTGGGTTGCCACTATCCCTCTACAGCTAGTTTAAACTTCTTGGTCTTCTTGCTGCACTTTCAGTTAAAAGCAGTTGGACAGTGGGCAACTTGGTTGGGGGTAACATGTGGCTGCTTTGGAGTTCTGTTGGATCACCTCGAAGCTTGTTGATGGTAAGAAACATACTTTTCTTGCTGTTATGGGTCATATCGATAGATTCAATTAAGTATGCCAGTTTTGATCTTTTCCTTGGGATCCTCTCTGTCCTTCCTCACCTTTTGTGTTGTTTTAAGTATGTTTAGCCGAGAAAGGATCAGCTTCAACCATGGTGGTATACTCGTGGAATATCCTTTGGCACATTCCTTGGAAGTGTTCCTGGTTATACATTCTGTCCCTAACCCCTCGGTGTGAATCTCTGGGCCTTCTTTGTTCACAAGTTGGGGCAAATTTGTCATAGTTATGTGATTTTGAGTCAATCCTCTTCACGTTCTGATCCAGGTCCTCAGTGAATCCTACCAGTCTGGACAATCGTAATTTAATACTGACATAAACTATTAAGGTACAGTAATATAATTAATGTCAGAGAGTTTGCAGTATCATTTTGGCTTAGCTAGTACGGTGATCCTCCAGCCAGCAAAAATTTAATGGGCCGGCTGCACCCAAGTTCCAACCTAGGACATATCAATTCATTGACCCATTATTATAGTGGTGTTCATGCTTAATTTCCTTGAAGGGGTTAGCAGCGATTTGCTAATCCGAAGACATTCGAAAAAAATCATCAAAATGATATTTTTGTATTTTTTTACTACTCTGCCTGGATATGCGAACACAACCTGCAAGTGGTTGGCTTGAAATCTGTGTATTAAAAGACAAGGCAACTAACTTTTTTTTATCTATTCTGTACTTTCATACGTCTCGCTTATCAAAATTCCGACTGTCGATCAAAAATGCCTTTCTCTCTGGTGAATATACCAACGATTTATAAGCAGAATATTGTGCACCATCAACATTCACTACAGTTCTGCCCCCAAACACAAACATGTTGATCGTTGTTTATTCTGTACCTTGGGATACAACCACAATCAGGCTGTTACAGTGTAGATTTTGAGACCGCCATCAGCACTCGCTCGTATGTCTCTTTAGCAGGACATGATGGTATGCACTAATTTCCTTATTTTTTATACTATTGGGTTGTTTGGTTGCTCTACATTAAAAGCGTTATATGGAATTGTAACACTTTTATCCTGTGATTTCAATAGTTAAACAATACATTTCCACATTTTCCGATTCTCTCTCGCATTCCGCACCGCTGCTAATCCCCTTTTAATAGATGGAAAGTTTCCGTTGCTTTTTTGTCTTGGCAACTTACTGAAGTTGATTTTTCAGAATGAAGTTGAATTTTCCGACCATGCAACACACCCCATCAGTACATCACCTTAAACCTAAAAAAATGTTTAACTATAATAAGCATACCACAATGAAGACTGAGCTGTTATGAGCTGTTCCATTAAAAATTCTAATTCATTTCAACCCACCGCACTAAATTGGATCTCCCGTGACACCATAGAAGTCCTACATTCCTCACTGACCTTGGTCTCCATGCTGACAGTCTCAAATCAACACCTTAATCGCTGTCATTAGTCAGTCTGTAAGCCTGCCTTATATATCCAGCTATGCCGCCAAATGGTGTAAAGAGAACTGAGTAACAATTTCCAAGAAGCGCCCCCAATTTGTTGAGTGTTGTTTTTTTGCATATTTGGAATGTCTTCCCGATGTATTACGATACCCGATTGTTTATGTTATAGGAGAATGATGATTTAAGGTATTTTCTGTGGTGTTTACTATACAGGGAAGACTTACGATAGCAGGTAAGTTCCAAACCGATTTAAAGGTCTTTCTTTTATACTTACATTTCCAGTTCACTTTTCGAACACGTTCCGGTAGGTGGATCTACAACCTATCCCAGAGCAATTGAGAGAAATTCATACATCCATTTAAAAAAATCTCCTGCCTGTCACAGGTTTAAATAGCAATTATGAACACAAAGTGTAACCCATGAGTTATTGAAATGAGACACAATTGACACACATAAACCATTTTGCTATTACATCTTCTCGATTTTATTCAGAGATTCAACTGCAACTGGGTGTACCAAAGGTAAGCAATGGAAACTGAGCACTTATGGCAGAACCAGACATCATAACTCTAGCAGGAAGACCACGGACAAACCAATGTCGACAAGTACTAAGAGCTAACTGTCCACTTCTTCCTCCCCTTTCAATGAGTTGAGTAAGATCTTTCTGTTAGATTTGCGCACAAACATATTTAGGGTCCAAACTAAAATATATCTTCTCGGCTCTAATATACAGGTGAAAACCTTCCATCAATACAAAATCAGCTATTATTATATCCGCTGTCAACAATCACATACTATACAGGGTGTTCCCCCCAAGAACCAGACTACCAAAGAATATTCTAATTCCAAATTAAAAAGCAATACGCGTTTAGGCCGTGGGCACTTGTAAATATGACCGGACCATGTCCCACGGTTCAGAGATGTTTAGATGCGCACCCCACACATGGACGGGGAGGGGGAGGGGCAAAGGGGAGGTGATTACAAGTGACTCTTGGTGCCTTTGATTTCCCGTTCCTTTGTAATTACAGGTTTTGAAATTAACATGTGGGACTGAAGATGCTGATGAAATAGTCCATTAATTTATGAATACGATTTATCACATTTTCTGAGATCGTGTAAACAAAAAGTCTTAATGATACCGATCCAGCTAATCTATAACACATACGGTAGACTGTAGCCTCACAGCATGGCTACTATAATCGCACAGACATCATTTCAATAAACAGTCCACTCTCATACATAAATACTAACCTTGTTCTTTTTGTTTCTGTCTTCTGTGGTCACGACTTGTTTCTGTGAGCGGCCTAATTCTGAGTCTTTTACTGTGCATGTAGAATATATGGATCCATAGTTTCCATCACCTATTGGATCTTGGAGATGTTTGGCCCGAAATTCATGCTCCCAAGAGCATATATTTCTCAACCTCGGTCTCATAGGTGGCGCCATTTCATTATTATGTGTGCGCTTTATTATTCCGTTATGTTTATATTGAAGTCATTACAAGAACTACTTATTTCTGCCGGCATTACGGATTGCGTGGCGTGTGCCTGTGGGCGCTCAGTCTTGTATCTCTAAAGGTCGTGGGTTCCAATCCACTCCAGGAACAAATTTTAGTTTATTATGATTTACTATTTGTACTTTTAGAGTTTGTGAGATTGTGGAAGCATAAAAATTTAATTGTGGATTAACGATAGAACAATATTGACATAGTCTGCCTTAAACTGAGATATAAACGTTCATGTCCCTGGAGCATGATTTCGTGGAAGCCATAATCCGCTCCAGTGCCACTCTATTCGACAGCACAGAAGGGAAAATTAAATTTTGTGACGCACTTCCAGCTTGCCAGCTTGAAAATCGTCACAACTATACATCATCTTTCAAGTTTGGGCATTCTGCAGGGGTAGCCCTTAATCACAATTGCCAAAAGTAGCAAAGATTACAAATCAGCACTACTGGTGTGGGCGGAAATTCTCACTAAACTCGATCAAGCTGACAAAGTAAATTTAAAACTGTGGCTATCTATTAGGCATACAGTTAATCCACAAGTCATTGTAATCGCTTGTGGTGATGTCAGGCATTCAACTGAGTACAGCTGATCCCCATGGCCGCATTGCTAATCATGATACGGACACTCTAAACTGATGCCCAGTTGAAATGTTAAATATGAGGCCGTAGAAGAGAAAGATAAACTATATGTTATGTATTCACTGTTGCATTTCATTTTCACAACTTATTAAAATGGAATGGATCAGCATTTCTAAAAACGCGATAACTGAAGTTATTGTCCCTGTGTCAACTGTGGTCAAAATAGGTTCTTTGCTACACTGTCTATTTCATGTTGACCTATTTTATATGGAAGAAAATATATTACAACCGCACAGAAGAGAAAAACACACACATAATGAAATGATATCTTATTATTATATTATATAATCTAAATACTCCAAAACAAATTATATTAAATATGGATACTTCTTTAACAATTTGCTTCTAACTACTGCCCGCTTGAAAAAGTGATTAGATTGGTACTGGAAATGACTTGCATGTGGGGAAACACCAACTTTTTTCAGCATAGTTTTATTTATATTGGCTGGTTATCTCCCTTTTTGAAAAATGTATACATTAGTAATGTCGCAAACAAACTTTTCTATATAGCCTGTGGAATTACTGTAAATGACATATAACATTAACTCTAGTTCATTATGATGATACTGATCCCATTTTAGAAACCAGTATCAACATTTTGGGCAAAGTGTGGAATACAAAAGTATGGTGTGTTCATTAACGTATGACTTCAGTTTTATTGTTAATTTTAAACTTAACATATCATAAAGGTAAAGTTTTGAACATTGTTGATCTACATGCATTATTCAGATGTGACTGCGCCATTAGCATGTCGTGTCTCGCTTTGTTGGTGATTTGATGATTCTGCTCACAGTTTCTTTTGTGTGTGTATTGCATTGGAGTAGCTTTGCCCGGCGGCAACACCTAGACTCCTTTATAAACATTGTTGGATGTCTGGTAAAGTGTGTTCTTGCTGTAATAGGGTGGCTAGGATCCAGATTTCCACTTTTTGTTGACCAAACTGGTGAATTCATCACCTTCATATTTCTGAGGAGAAGCTATAGCCTCTGGATGCTCCTACCGCCTCATCCTTAAGCAGTCTTTCAGGAGCTCCATAAAGTTGAGGCCGTCCTTATTAGCTTGAAAGGAGGCTGCCTGTGCTTTGTTTTTATGACAGTTAACATAATTGAGCTCCACTTGTTGAGGCTCCTAGAAGAAATCCCGGAGAGTTATTACCCGATCTCCTCTTATTTTTCATAACTGAAGGCCTGGAATTCACACTATGCCTCAAGGAAATTTCTAAGTGCTTATTTATTAGTATTCTACATAAATTTGCTAGGAATCTCATACTTACACTTACAGATTTAGTCCTTAGACCTTCACCAAACTCTTGTGGTTCAAGCATAGTGTAGAATATCCAAAAGGTCAACGGTTCAAAATAGGCCGAGTGCACATTGTTTTCCAATGTTCATGTCCACTGCCACTTCCAGGAATATTTAATACTTTAAAAAATAGGGAACTATTCAATACCCCATCATCCCATGATATATATTTGCAGATTGTTAAACCAAATGTTTTAAATCCAGTTTTGTCACTGCTAATGGAGGTGGCCGAATACACCTCATACTCAGCAATATTTATTGTGTAAGGATTTTTGAGCAAAAATAATTGACCGGGAATTCCCTTCCCTGACGCCAATCCCCAGTTTCAGCAATGGTGTGCCTAGGCCTTTGGGGGCACGCCACAAAACCCACCCATGGAGGCGAGGCACGCATGTGCTGGATGGACCGGAGCCATTATAAGGTAGAATCTCTTTTTTACTCTACGCAGGGTAAAACCAGCTTACCCTCCTCATCAGATCCCTTACAAATCACGCTGGGGGTGACGGTTTTTTAGCCTCATCCGACAACGCGGCCACTGTGACACGGTCCCGGGCCATTCCAGTTGATCCCAGTTGAAATCCAGTGATCCCAGTTGAATATCCAGTTGCTGTCTGTGGACGGAAAAGTTGTTTATTCCACGGCGACCAGTTGAGCTCAGTTAAGACCATTTACAAGCAGTAAAACAAAGTTGAAACCGTTAGTTTTCCGTCACAGAAAATGGACCAACTTATCAACGGATCAACTGGAATTAGCTAACCTGGGGTAGTACTGGTTACCAGGATGCCCGTAGCAGGCCCTCAAAGATAACCTGAACCTGATATTATGAACTATAATTAAATTTACAAATAAACCGAATTCTTTAAGTTTTTATTGTGCGAACACACAATAGTAATTTATTTGTTTTAATCAACAAAAATAAGGAATTCTGCAACACAGACAAGAATCACAAACATTTTTGGACATAAAAAGTCGTCAAAGCACGCAGCAGGATTTCATTTTTACAAACTGGTTTAATCCATCGGGTACATTGCTAAACTGCCCCTAACAGATGATCGCAAGTTTTTGGACTGAATTTTAGTGCTTTAAGAAATCCCTAAAGCAGGAAGACAATTTATGAACAGATTTCTAGCACAATGGGGGCTTAAACAACTCAACGACACATTACACGTTTGTGTAAAGGTTGCATCCTGCTACGTCCCATGGACTTTTTTTGCACCCATTATCGTATTTCAGTTTTCAAAATAACAACCATCAAAATAACATTATAATCCTAAATCTTAACGGTTCCTCTAATTTTACCTCCTAAAAGCTTCCAAAACCTCGCTGTCTATTGCGTCGTCCCACTATGTACTCGTGCATCCCTTGACATAGTCCACGTTGTCATGGCGAGCGGCTTGTGCTACCTTGGATCGACGAGGCCGAGATGTACGATTGCAATGATACGCGCTCTTAGGTGGGTGTTATGACTGCGGTGAATTCAAGAAATGCCACCTGCCCTCGATGCATAAATACTCGTGGTAACGTCGGACAAAAATAGACAAAATGATTAGATAGTGCAAGTGTTGTAGATCATAATGTGATCTTTGTCCCAAATAGCCAGGAAAATGGGAACAAATTCTGTTCAAATAACGTAATAAAGAGAATTATAGATTTTAACTATTTAAAATCAATAGAATTAAAAATGCAAAATCATTAACGGAGAAAAGGACCTCAACTCAAAAAACTGCAAGCCTATAGGATTAAAAGCTAAAAAGCACAGTTTACTGTGACCAATTTGTACACGACATTGGGGCATTAATAATTGAGATTTATACAGTTAGTTCCTCAGCCACCTAAAAACTTAAAATATCTGAGGAATATTGTCTTAGTAGCAACCCTTCTTCTGTCTAACCTTTAAAGTGCAGGAGGAGATTAATTTTAGGATATGAATTTCCTCATCAAATTTCAACTGGATCGGTGGTAGACCACCTACCTGAGAACGTTTGAAAGGTTTATTGGCGACCACAGTGCAAAAGAAACCCGCAAACCTTGTTTGAACTTGCTGCTATCGGAATCGTTCCCCATAGAAAAACCTACTTTGACTCATGTCGTGCACGACAGAAAACTACTAATCATCATCTTATCACAGTAAAGACGGCGTATTGCTGCTTATTCCCTTCAGGTGTGATCTATACTTGGTAAGCATTCCAAATACTGTATAGCAAAACTAGGTCGAGAAAATTGGGCGCTTCTTTCTGGAAACGTCCCCTTGTCTCTTTAGTTGTCTTGACGATTTTTTATTTGGACTCCTTTCTCCTCTAAGTAACAGATTTGCAGTGTATTAGATATTTAAGCCAAGGGAGGAAAATTGTTCCAGAACCTTGGGGCATATCAAACCCGCTATTAACAACCAGATTTCCACATTATCGCTATCATTTGTGTTTACTTATTTTATGTTTTGTCAGAAACAAATAAAAAATAAGATGGGCCAAAAATAACAACTAGAATTATCGCAGTTTCTTTCCGCTTTCGCACTCAAGTTATATTCAAATCAATATACCTGTGTGGCCGCTCAAATGACCTTTGACCTTGGCCTATGACTTTGACCTATCAACATATGCAGGATCTCATGTTGCACACTATGATTCCAAGTTTGGTTCCAATTGAAACTTCAACTTTTCCAATGACGGTTCAATTTATACATTTTTAAGCCTTTTATTTTCCAACTTGACCTCAGTATGACCTTTGCCTTGGCACAGCTTACCTTTGTGACCTTCGTCAACATATGAGGGATCCTATAGGAGTAACCTATGACAGTAAGTTCTTGGTTCAATTGAACTCAACGTTTTTCAACTTGAGGTCAATTTTAAAAAACTTAACATTTTAGTGAACCATACACACACATACATAACTACATACACACACACAAGCACAACATGCAAAGTGGTCCTTCCCAGCTAAGCTTGCGGCCCACAATGACAAAGAACTCTTGGCATAGGCAACATAACTGCAAGTGACATTAGCTTCAATCGGGCTTAATTTAGTGATTGACACCATTATAATTTAAGAACATTGCATTCGTTCTGATGGTTTATTTACAGTAGCAGGTCACCTAGCTAACAGAGACGTGATATTCAATAACTTGACTTTGTGTGTGAGCTGAGACTCACCATTCCAAAATGACCGTCACGTCAATCCTCCATTAACACATAAAATGCCTTGAATTACTAATTCTACTTACTTCTGCAAACTTACAGTATAAAGATAAATAATGCCAGGTAATGTTATGGTGGCTTATTATTAATGTATATACACTGGAGGTTTCACTATGGCTAGTCATTTTAGAATTCCACTGGCTGCCATTGTACATATTGGGCAATTAAGGATAAACAGCGATAATGGAAGAGAATCGAAAAAATGTGGAAAAGCAGAATACCATCAGGGATAAGTGTGTACAATTCCATAATAAACTGCTTAATGTAAACAAACACACCAAAGAGAGAAAAAAAATGAAGTATTTGAGGAAGCTTGTCATACCGTCTCCCCCAAATAGGAACATAGAGCAGACGAGCGTCTCAAAGACTCTGCAACATAAAACAGCTGTTGTATGGTTTATCAACCTACCAGAATAAACAAAGATCAAATATGTCTGTGTTATGTGTCAAAGGTAATTCTCATGGTGTACATATATCACGCTGTAAAATCTGTGATAGTTCACCGGTAAAGGCTTTAATTTTATTTTTAATCTCAAATCGGATTTTGATATGGACGACCACGAATAGAATTACAGAATCATATAAAAAGTATACTCTGCCTTGTTCTTTAAAACATGGATTTTTTTTTATCAATACAACCACTTTGCAGGTTATCTTAGCATATCCATGCCAGTAACAAAAATAATAAAAAGTTTTTTTTATGTTTTTTGGTTTTTTGATTATTTTTTCGATGCTTCGGGCTAGCAAATCGCTGCTAAATCCCTTTAAGTTCACACGGTTCCCTAAGAAAAATTTAAAGTACTGATCTTTGCCTGATGTAAAGCTTCCATAAACAATATCCCCATCTGAAGGATTAAGCTCTTGAGAAATGTTTCTTTGTTCAATCAACAAAGTTGTCAAATTTTCATAATTTCGTTAGAATCAAATGCAAATTCCAGCCTATGTTTTAGGTTGAAATATAATCAAAATCAAATCCCGTCTTTCTCTCGTTTAAGAAACTACATTTCTGCAGCCAATATAAGGTATGAATCTATTGAGTGTCCATTGAAGTACTATTGCGACACACATTTGGGTGCATTCAAAATACTCCTCGTGCACCTTTAAGGGAGTAGCAGCGATTTACTAATCTCGAAACAATTTGAAAAAACATCAAAATTCATAATTTATATTTTTGTTACTGGCATGATATGCGAAACATAACCTGTAAGTGGTTGCGTTGAAATCTGTGTTATTCAAAGACACAGCATTACTATTTATCTGATTCTGTAATTTCTATACTTGTGTGATCACAATTCCGACTTGAGATCAAAAAGCCTTTCCCGATGAGTATAACAGATTTTCAGCGCTGATCTTGTTCTGCCCCCACGATCAATATCATTGACTCTCAAACACCAACATTACTGATCTTGTTATCTCTGTACTGTTGTAAAACCACAATCACTGTTTAGTGCAGATTCTGAGACGCCGTCGCTGTAATGTCTATTTGCGGGAGACGGTATGACAAATTTTCCTAAATTACTTCATTTTTTAATTCAATATTGGTGATTTGTTTCCTACTCTCAAAGCAGTTTATCGCAATTGTAACACACTTATCCCCTGATTTATAAAGTTTAAAAATGCATTTCCATCCACAAACATGTTTTTTTGATTCTCTCGCATGTATCCCGCTGCTAATCCCTTTAATAGCCCAATCCAGGGGATTGTGTAAACATTATAGTAAAGACATCATTAAACAAAACAAATAATCAACTAACTTTACCAGGTATTTGAAATTTATTAATTGTTTGCATAACACAAAATATCAATTGATGCTTCGTTATAATTCAAATGGCCACCAATGGTACCTGTACAACAGATGTGATAAATTGCAACGTTCAAGTAAAAACATCCATCTATGCAACTACAAATTATGGTGCAATAATAATACATTTATTTGTTTTAGATGGTTTTCCAGACTTGGACAAGCCTCTATTTTCTACAGTATTGCTTTGCTTTACCCATGGGAGATTCATCAAGCAGTGCTTGTAAAGGTGAGGGTGGTTTTGTCTTTCCTTAGGCATTAAAAATGTTTGTTTGCCGAGAACAAATATGAGGGTCGGTCTGTGGTTGGATTTTTTTTTAAAGACTTCACATCACATTTTATTACTCTAAAATAAATAAAACATGCTCTATTCTAAAGATTTTTTTTCAAATGAATAGAACAAGCATCTTTTATTTTGTGTTGCAAATGTGTCTTGTGTTTTGATATTTTTTTCATCTGTTTTTGTTGGATAAAAAAAAATTTAACATTGTTGAATGACATACATTTTTTGAGCTCCGGTAGGGGTGTCTTTTAGGGTCGGCTCCTCGCTTTACAGCAGCACAAATTTTTTTTATGCCTTAGTAATATTAAACATTATTTGCGCACACTTTTAATACACCATATATACACAATTTGTGTAAATTGTTGATCTAGTTGAGCTGCATATTAAGAGAAGTATTTCACTGACACACACACCATCACTCATACCTAAACACTCTCATCATTACGCAACACCCAACCCAACACCACTCCCCAATGTAATGCATGTAAATTGAATTTCAATGACACATTCTTAAAAGGCCCTATCAGTTATTTGCTAAACCGAAAATCCGAAAAACCTCATCAAAATCCGATTTTTGCATGGGTGTAACAGGTACAGGTATCCTACCATATCCTGCAAATGACAAGGCCAGAAGCGACCTAATAATAGGGCTGCAAGTGACAATCTTTTTTTCAAAACGAGTGATTCTTAGGCCATTTTGGTTAGCTGAAAACAAATCCGGGATGCTTTTTCGCGCTAAGATGAATTTTAGGTTTGGTAGAGATGACTTTGTAGTTTTGTACATTAATCAATGGGTGAATTATGGATGTTTTAACCGCATTATACACTTGCCAAAATCTGACACAAACCAACCATTGACCATTTACATTTCTAGTACATAAGCATTGGTATATTGCTTCCCTAATATAAAAACCTGTTTCAAAGTAATGCAAGTTCCACGATTGGCCTAATTAAAGACAAATGTTCTTTCACCTTGCAGAGGGACGTAGAGATCACTCATAAGCGCTGCAATCATTTTCACCATAATGGTATGAATTATCATAGCCACTAAAAAACAACTCTTACTTACAAGAATTGCCTTCCACTGTCTTTTGTCTGTTAAGAATAGCCATCACAGGTGAATGACCAAAACACAGCTGGCAATGAGCCTGTGGCATGTTATGTAACTGGTTGTACATGCTTGACCTTACAACCATACAATGCCTTTCAATAGGCACACTATCGTACAAGTCTCTTGCAAATCGTCTGTGTGTTAGGTTGATAATAGCATCACTTGTTGTTATGAAAACCTCCAGTCCAATTGGCAGGTATTGACATTATAAGGCTTGACCTTACAACAATACCCTGTCTTTCAACATCCATAACCCATACAAGATCTGTGGTCTGTTTTGGTTCTACTGTAGTATTAGCCTTGTGCCTTTACGAACGAATTTTGTAAAAAATGTTTTCTGCCATTGAGAATGACTTTGTTTATTTTTCAAGTTGAAAGTGTTTAGTCTGTTATTATAATAGCACATCTTTGATGGATTTCTAGCAAAATCAATGACTAGATAGTCGTTTTTTTTTTGTGGTTGCTTCTGAAAATAGGAAAATATCCTATTGATTTTCAGTGTTACAAAATTTAAAAGTCATTTTATTAACCCGACCTACAAAATTCATCTTCAGGCCAAAAAGCTTTCCTGATTTGTATTTTAATGCAACAAAATGGCTATCGATTACTCACCTCGTTTATGTACAAGAAATTAGAAAAAAATATCCATTAATTGCCCAACCCTACTATAAGACAAATCGGGATAATGTACGTCATCATTGGATACCGTTCGAACCCCTTACTTAGACTACAACACATAACTGATGGAGATTCATGTCTATTGAACACCTCCAGTTTTCTCCTTTTTCTGTCAATTCTTCAGGGGATTGGGAAAAGTAAATTTTATGAGAATGTCTACACTTCTCCTCAATACTCTTCCATCCACTTTAACGGCATATTCACTCGCAGATATTCAAAAATATTTTTTTGACTCTTTGGGCAAATCACTTGATAGTGTCTTTAAAATCTTAGATATTGCAAGTTTGTCTAGTGTACAAAAAATTGCGAATCTCCAGTGGCTGACTATTCTCAGCTGATCTTCTAAAGCCACACAACAGTCGTACGTATTGATGAGGCAAAGCGTGAACATAGGCAGAGTTTTCTGTTACAGCGGAGAATAAGATCTCAAGAAGACCATGTCCCAACTTCCAGATTGATGGCCACGTTTATTTCTGTCAACATGGCACAAACCTCAAGGCAATGCCTGACCTAACTGCACCCCTTTTTGCCAGAGAGAAATGAATTGCTTAACACCGCACTTCATCTCTACAGGGCGTGTGAGAGGCGCCATTGACACAAAAAATGAGGAATAGGGGGAAAAAAGAGAAAAAGGAGTAAAATGTCCAAAAACGGCTGAAAATCACAGAAAAAAAGCTCCAATTTTTTGCACTAACAAATGTCAAAACAAAGGACAATCTCTTAATGAAATTTCAACACCCTACTCATAAGAAATTACCACAGGGGGCCATCCCTTTATACTAGATACCGATCAGGAAAACCCTCGATCAACTATGTTAGCCATTGGCACTCAGTAACAAGCGTATCACATCAGTAAATCCCGCACCACTGCACATAAAACCCGCAGCAAACTGCAGTAAAACCCGCCGCACAACGTCAGGACAACCGAAAAACCCAGCGCCCTCATTAAAATCCTCAGCACATATATAAAATCCGCAGCAACAATCAAGTAAAAGCTGCAGCAACATCAGTAAAGCCACGCAACATCAGTAAAATCTGCAGCACATCAGTAAACGCATGTCGAGCACAATCAGTTCAAACATCTGACAGCACATCAGTAAAAGCTGCAGCACATCAGTAAAGCTTGCTGCCCATCTAAAGAGACCTCAGCGCATCAGTAAAAGCCGCAGCACATCAGTAAAAGCCGCAGCACATCAGTAAAAGCAGCAGCGCATCAGTAAAAGCAGCAGCGCATCAGTAAAAGCCGCAGCACATCAGTAAAAGCTGCAGCACAATCAGTAAAGCAGCCAGCAGCACAGCAAATCAGTAAACCCGCAGCACACGCTCAGTAAAAAGCTGCACCACACGTCATAACGCTGCAGCACATCATAAAAGCCTATCACTCATATAAAAGCTTGCAGCATCATCAGTAAAAACCTCGCACATCATAAAAGCCGCAGCACACGATCACTTAAAACCTGCAAGCACATCAATAACACGCAGCACATCAGTAAAGCTGCAACAGCACATCAACTAAAAGCTGCAGCACATCAGTAAAAGCTCAGCCATCTAGTGCAAGTCAAGAGATGACCAGGGGTGAGTTCTAACAGCAAACGCATATCCCGTTCAATTTACTTGTCAGACAAATTTCAGTGGAAAACACATTGTTTCATATAGTGAATGTTGATTCATGAGCGACAGATTCAGAGGGTCAATGGTTTAATCAGGTAGGTTACCCTCATCAAAAAGCATATGCAAAGTTCTTAAAGCGCAAAAGACATACAATATGAGGATATGCTTTCAGGCTCACTCAGTACCAATGGGGATTTTGGTTCGCCGTTGAGTGCCAAGATATCAACGAGAAGGCTGTTTAGTTGTATAGCAAACCCACAAACTTTCCGCTCACCAGCGACAGCATGAGAAAGACCAGAGTTATTCCAAATGCACTAACTCAACGTTAATCAGGAGTTCAAGCTAGAAATAGATTCAACAGCATTGTTCCTTCTAAGTAACACATTTGATAGATCGTTTGTGTATGCATATTAGGAGAAAGCTGCGACATACCCCATCACAACAACAAAGTTCCTTCTTTGTACTGAATAGGCCATCACATCTGTTTGAAAGTCATTTTATGACAAAACCAGAATAAAACAAAAATTACGCTGGCGACACACTTTGACACTGATTTGGAATATTTTATTTTTTTTATTTTTTGCTTTTTTTTGGGAAAATTTTTTCTTAGAGGAAAATATTAGTTTTCTTAAAAATCCTAGTTTTCCACGTCGTTCTATGGAGAATGGTCATAAAGAGGGGCTATACAATACCAATCATAACCTTTGTAGGGCCTATATGGCAAGAGTCCCGCTTGGATCTGTCTGATTTCTGCAGAAATGATACTCTTGCATGTTCCGCGTCGTCTATCAGTTGTCAAAATTTTGTCGCCACTGCCTCTACAATGTTTCTACAAATAAAAGACACAATTTGTATGGGGCCAAACATCTGTGCCATAGCTCTGCTTTATACCTTAACCTGGATCTCCGATTTGGTGTGCATTGGCACTCTATCCTGTGAAGATGCTCTCTCATAGACATGACATCATTAACCATTTTTAACAGAAGATGTTCTATGCAAGCACAATGAGTCTGATTCCTGTAAGAGTATTGGGGGGTTGCAGTAGTGCAGGATGAGCTGGATTTATACAAGGTCCGCCAGAACCTCAAGCTGGGAATCACATTCTTCATGCACAGTAGGTATATTAAGAAGATTGACAGGTAACACCAAACTGGACAATCCAATACTATTCACCACAATAAGTCCTCAATCACCGACACCTTGTAGATATATCACTGTAAAAAAATTGTATTGGATGGTTTGACAAACAAGATCTTACTACTTGTCTGAGGACATTCAACAAGGCACACTCGATTTACAGGATCGTAATACGTCCACCGCCGAAGTCTCGATCACTGCACATGGCGTTACAAGGCAACTACAACACCCCAGCCCCCTCCCCAACACCCCGCAAAAACCCCACCACCCCACCCCCGTCCCATCACCACCGGCACCCCAAGTCCCACACTCTACAACCCCCCCCCCCTTCACCCTACCCACCACCCCTCCTTAACACCCCCCCTCAACACCCCGCAACCCCCACCCCATCCCAATACCCTTCCCCCTTCGAAAACACCACCGCATCACGCCACTCCCCTCTCTACACACCCGCACGACCCTACCCTCTCCCCAACACTCCCCAACAGCCAACAACACCCTCACCCCCACCGCCTCCCGAGCACCCCGCAACACCACCCCCCCAACACCATGCAACACCCCCCACCCCCTCCCCAACACCCTCAACCTAACAACCCACCCCCTCCACAACACCTCCTCAACACCCACACCTTCCCACACCCCGTAACAAGCCACCAACACCCCACCCCACCCCTTCCAATACCCAACCCCTCCCCCACACCCCGCAACACCCCACCCCCTCCCCATGGCATAGTAGTCTATGTAGCGAAGAAATTTTACCTATCCGACGTACCGTTTTCATCGATCCATCAATTACGCAATTTAATTAGCTCCTTTGGCAAATACCTAATCCTCATACTCACATACTTTCGAAGTGCAAAAATATGTTCCCCTGATCGGCTTTCACGCGGCACAGGAATTTTGAGTATCCGATGTAAAAAACGTTTCAAAAATAGCAATTACCTGATTTTTTTGCATATTAATTAGCTCATTTTCAATACTCAATTTTCCCTAAATACGCCCAAAATCTAATCAATCGAGAACTCTTCCACCAAGTTACATTCTTGGTCGCCCGTTACGGAACTCTAGATAAATCGTATACTGTTGGTTACAATTTTTATCACGACGAACGGACGGACGAAGCGGCGGACCAAACGGACGCTGTTCATTTCACAGTCCCCGTTCCGAACTCATCGCGGGGACAATAACCGCCCCAACCACCTATCTCTATCAGTACTGCATGAATTGACACTGGCTACTTCCATCCCATCTCCTAAGCAAATTGGCCTTGCTATAAAATTACATGAGCAAGTCATGCATTCTCTTGGCTACACAATCCCATACCATGAATTGAGACATTTATGACTCAGCTGCCCTCCATAACCTTCATTGCATACAACCATCTCCTGCTGTTAATATACATCCTACTTGCACTTTTGCATCAATAAAGCCTAAGCTCCTGTCCTTCTCTAATGATTATTAACAATTTATGATTGCCAAATTTCAACTTGTACAATCTTAAAATTCATTAATGGCCATTTTGAGCTGATGAGGGTATTTTTGTTAGTTGCTGTAGTATTAAGGACATGTTTCACAACACTGAAAGTCTTTCAAATTTCTTTCCCAGGAGCTTTCTCTCTAACATGTGAATGGTAGCCATTTCAAACTTTGGATTGTCATTGTATTATACATAGTGTAAAGTTTCAACTTTAAATTCCACAGTGAATTTTTTGAATCTTCAATAGATTTCACATTTTGAATCATTTCATACCCAATCTTATAACATAATAATCTTCGGCCAGGTTTGAATAGATTTTTCAAGCAAGATGGATTTCTTCTCTGGTTGGCACATTTTTGAAATTCAAGATGGTTAACATTTGATGAAATTTATAAACCTCAGAAATCTTTGGTGTATTTTGTAGCCAATTGTGGGTAATATGTTACTTTAAATTGTATGTTATTTGGTCAACAAATGACACTGTTGCTGATATGGGTTCAAGATAACCACTGAAATGGGTGCCAATTTATTTCTGTCCATATCTAATATGCACACTTCTGAAAGTTGCCATCAGGCATTTTATGATCTAGAACACCCATAGAAAATATTTAGACATGTAAGTAATGTCTAACTTTTTTTCACTGGGGTTGTCAACTTTTATAATCAAAATCCCTGTACTAACAGCACCTTTGGGGTCTATACCACTATCGTACAGTTTCTGAGTCAAATGGTTGTTAATTAGAGTTAGGGTAAGTGGTTAAGGCTTAGGATTGGGTTAACGTTTGGAAAGTTAATGTTATAAAGATTAATGTGACTGCAACGTCTTATAACCTTGTTCTGAACTACATCAACGACTAGCACCCTTATTTACGACAGCAACTCTATAAAAACTATGTAGAACTGTCTCCACTCTTTTGACTAACAGATGGACATGCTTATTTGACAAATGCTTTCGAGGCTTTTTGCACATTCTTTATTTTCCTTACCTGAAGCTGCCTCCTTGAAATTCATGCAGCTGTAACTTGCCTTCCCTTGCTCTAACTGGCTAAATCCTGCAAAAGATACAATTTAAGAGCAATAAGTAACTGATACTAGACTCTAGCTTAAAAGTTAACACCCTTACCAGTACAAAGTCTTTGTTTCTGTTTCTGCAGAGGAATGCAGATTGAGATCGAAGTTTTGCACGAAATGCCACTGGTTCTTTGAAAATTGCAGAATGTTCCAATTGAATCCTGAGGTTGCCTAGACACCCAGTGCCGAATTGGGGAAGCATCCGAGTGAACAAATCACTGTGGAGCAGAGCCAAAGAAAACGTTGTTGTGTCTTCATCCATTCAACAAATCGAGTACACCATCACCTCATGCTTTCTTTTCTTTTTTGGTGAATTGAAAGATATTTCCTGCGAAACTAAAATCCTGACATTTGAGCTCTGTATCTCTTTTTTCATTTTCAACGCTACTACAGGCAATTTGTAAATTTGAGGGGCAACCTCAACATGTACCGTGTGAGAATTCAATATTCAGAGCATACCCATCATATCCTTCAAACTTGGGCATTCTGGATAACCTTTTTCTGCAGATTGCAAATCCTGAACATAAAAAATACACCTTGCCAGCAGGAGGAGTAGCAATTTAAAATAACAGGGGGTCAAAAAATGAACCCAAAACCACCTTCGGATCACATACTTTGGGGGTGGGGGGGCCCATAAGTTCAAAAAAGTAAAAGTGATATAACTATCCAAATTTGGGCTGGTGAAAGCTATCTTTTGAATAATACCCTTGTTTTACCAATCTTATGTCTTATTCAGGCTTTAATTGTAATGTCTAGCTGTCGCAAAAAGCAAAAATCCAAAATTAAACCTTACTTTACCCCTTAAAAATCAATGTCAGACATTTTGCACACCAACTTCTGCTTGAAATATGGTTTAGAGGGGCCCCTGCTGAAGGTGTTGTGCAAAGTTTTTCAAACATGGGTCCTAAAACTGCCACATATGTAGGTAAACAGGCGTCAAAGAATCTAAACTTTTCAACAAATATCAGCCAAAGTTCCCATTGAAATGTACACAGACTTGAACTTTGCAACCTGGTTATTCAAGTGCAGTTTAAGACTTGAATCCATTTGACCTTTTAGAACGTAACACTGAATTGAAATCATATCATCACCTTATACCCTGAAATCTAGTATGGACCAATTTCCACTGGTGCTTTTGTAAGGAATTTATAATACTTGTCATTATTCTAATTGATTATATAGTAAAAGTGAACCTGTGCAAGTATACCCGTGGCAAAGTTCAGGTTTCCTGGTGTTTCAATGGGATTCTTTCCAAACTGATTACATGAATAAGGGCTTTTTGAAGATCAGTAACTTATAGAAGACACTTAAAACACCACAATGAAACTTTGCACAAATATTAAGCAGGCCCCCCCTAAACATATTTCAACAGAATTGGTGCAGAATTCTGAAATTGGTTTTTAGGGGGCCAATCAAGGTCAAATTGGAATTTTTACTTTTTTGCAACGCTATATATCTCTTCCCACCCAAGCTGATTAAGTATAAGATTGTCACAATGGTAGTATTTAAAGGCAGCTATTTCCACCCACATTTGGAAGTTAATCACTTTTACTTTTTGACTTAGGGGCCCCCCCCCCAAAGTATGGTCCGAGCGGTTTTGGAGCCATTTTTGACCCCCTGTTTTTTTTAAAATTGGGCAAGGTGCATTTTTCTGTTCACCTATTTGCAATCTGCAGCAAAAGGTTATCCCGAATGCCAAGTTTGAAGGTACTGAGGGGTGTAGTTCTTTACTTATGGCCCTCTGATATTGAATTTCACACGGTTACATGTTTTTGAGGTACCCCCCTCAAATTGAAATTGCTGTAGCGGTGAAAATGGAAAGAGGTACAGAGCTCAAATTTTCCAAATTTCGTTTCTCATGAATATCTTTCAATACACCAAAACAAAGAAATCCATGAGGTGATGGTGTACTCGATTTGTTGATTGGGCATGGAATACCCTGTTTCATTTTAAACCAATTTTTTCAACTGTTGCCATGGGGTCTTGGCTTGAAATTACTTTTGGACAATTTCCTCCATCCCCCCCCCCCCCCCCCCTTTCTCAGTTGTTTATAAATACTCCTCCAAAAATACATCATTTTGATCAAAATGGCATAAGATAGAAAATGGTCACCTCTGGTTTAGAGAACATTCCTATTCTCTTATCTCCCGCATCCCACCTTCAGCTTGGATGTGAATTCCATTAGTACCAGGATGGGAATTACACTCACTTAAAGCTATTGTTGACTTTTGAACATTTCGCATACTCCCCTATGACAAACCGAGATCATCCCGGGGGCAATTTACATCAAAGAACTATTCTTGAAGAACCCAGCTTGGTGTCTTGATGTCTTCCTTGTTTTCAGCACAACTGAGACAACTTTTTGCTGATATCCTCCATAGAAATGACTTATGGTGATATAAAACTGTTCATGTACAAAGGACCTCTGGTCACCTATACCTTTGTGTGTTAACTTTGAGTGTGTATTCTGTTGTGATAAAATAATGAAGACACAGCAGTTCGTTCAGGAAAGTTTGTTTAATGGTAGATCTTCAACATATCTGAAGTAGAGGGGTGGTTGTCCGAATGTCAACATGGTTTTCAGTGGGGTCAAATGTGTAAAAAAATTAACAGTTACCATTTTCAAGGATATGTACCTCACTTATTACTTTTCTTTCTAATGTTTGTTCATAATTGTTGGGTTTAAAGTTCTACTATGGAACTTCTGATTGACTAAAAGATGGACCATAAAAATATTCTTACTTATGAGCTATGACCCCCCCCCCCCAAACTTGGAACTTGGCCTCGAATGAACAAAGGTGCATATTTAGCCCTCATTAATTCTCAAAGTAATATGCTATAAACTTTCTGATTCCAGATTTGAATTGTACACCAAATATTACTCTTACATAGTGATTTTCAAAGTCGTGTGGGGTCATTTAATCTGTGACCGCTTTCAACAATATCTTTTCATTTCACTTTGGGCGGCACTTTTTTGATGGTGCCCCCCTAAATTTCCAATCTCTAGCGGGAAAACGAAATGGCCTATGACGCTCAAAATTTCAGGATTTTCATTCTCACATTCGAGTGTTCGCCCACCCACCACACTTAAAGGCGAAAAATCCATGAACGTTCTGCGGTGGCACACTTTTCGAATGTTGACCTGGAATGGCCTCTTTGCATATATAAACACGTACCATATTTTCTGATTTTTCCCCTTCCATATATAGCTAAATAAACAAAATAAGGATCTACCATAAAAATTTTAAAACATTATACTAACCTTAACATATTTGAATATTCTATTAATCCCTCTTGCTACATGCATTGGTAACTATTGGTGTGATAAGTCCTTTGTCTGTTGCCACAGCAACTGAGATAATCAATATCTGGCAAGAGTTGCACACTTTCCTCCTCCCAGCTATTTTACTCTGGTATTTCCTGGCACAGAAAGTGTGATAATAATTGAATACAACATCCAATTAAGAACAACGTTTTGTCAAGGTACAGATTTTACTAGTGCTATAAAAACATTACTTGGACAGTAGAGATGCACACCTCATGTAAGCGCAACAAGCTACAAGGAGGTGTCGTGCATACTTTGACTCTATTTACGCTTGCAAACAGGGCCTCCTGGCACACGTATTCATGCAACGCTGTGTTCCGCATCCTGTCCAACAAATTTTAATCATGCCTGTAAATGTGATTAAGCCAAATGTTCGCAACCCACATACCTATACTATACACACACCTACCTACACCACACCGAAACACAACCACCTCCTACACACACACCCAAGCACTATGTTGAATGCACACACAAGTATTGTTTTCCTTACACATAATCACACACTCTAACTTAATATAGTAACCAAGCCCCCCTTTCTCTATATGACATAGATGAGTTTCCAACTATCAAACCACAAGTCCAAGGCTTTCAAAATTTCTTGAGTCCAATCAAACCAGTGTCATTAGTGTTTTCATGGGCAATTTCCACAGTGGTGTCCGAGTTATGTACAACAACTGAATAAATGTCCTAAAGTTCACAAAGAGTTGATAATTTTGTATGTGTTTTTTCAAATTTGGTATGAAATACTCAATTTGAAACTACACACGCACACAACAAAGTTAAAATTTTGCGGTTCTTGGCTTTACGCTCACTACATCAAAGAATATAATGCTGTTGGCCACTGCTAAAAAACTTAACATTTTCGTGACACACCTAACATAGCCACCCCACCTAGGCAACGGAAGCACAGTGTTCCTGCTGCTATGCTGAGCCCACAATACGATGATGTACCTACTACCTTGAGTGCGACAGCAGCTGCTTTTATAATAAAATCATTGACGGAGAGTTTGACGTCTTCTTCCCGGAGCTGTTTCCGTAAAGCTTGTACTTGGTTCATATTGCACTCCACACTAGTGTCGGCATGAGGTATTGTGTACTGTAACAAATACCACAATGATGTAGGAGGACAATGTTACCCTTTATCTCGCTGATTTTTTGAAAGTGCTACATCACAACCGCCGATTTGAACCCATTCTAATCCCACTTCCCACTCCCGATTTTGACTGGCCATTTATATGATCTCTTGAAACTAGTCCTTGGCCAGATAGTTTGTTCGGTACCATCAGGATTGGGCAAAGCATTGTGCTATCAACTTATCAGAACATCATCTATACATAATTTTGCATGATAAACATTCCAAAGTAATAGCTTAAGCCCAATGACGTAAATATACCCGACACCGCAGATTCTCCCGAAACGGCGTAACCCACAATTCAGGTGCCCAAAAGTATTATAATGAGTCATTACGCACTTCATTAACTGTTTTTGGCACCACCATATTTGGTTACGTATCGTCGTATTTGGAAGTCCTAATGCATAGTTATGAGACACCGAGTATTTTAACTTCGTCACACATAGTGGGAGTGAAAACAACAACAACAACTGATGCCACAGCTATCTCACGGACTCCAATATCTCTCTGTCCTAACAAAATTAATAAGGGTCATCAGGAGACTTTTGTGCATTAAGGGATGCAGGAATCTTTTAGAAGCATAGTTTCCTTCTTCAATCGCGTTGGTTTTTCGCATATATTGCAGAAAAATCGGCCGTCAACAATGGAACACTGTGTAAAATGCAACACGGTAACATATCGCGTGACGCACAGATTTTATATCGTGTGCTGCGCCTCAACAGTGACTACACGCGCGTGCTTACGCAGCACAACACCACGGCGCGCGGTGGTTGTGGAGAGAAACGGTTACTGGCTTGGTCCTATTCAATAATACACGCGATTCCTCCTCTTGGTTTACTATTCCAGCTCTATCTATAGCAAGCCTGATAATTTGCATACAAAATGCCAGCCATTGAAAATTCCTCCATAACTAGTTTTAGCATATGTTTGTCTTTTGAAGAAATTCTTTTAGTGAATAAATGCTAACAGTAGGTGTTTTACAATGGACAACCATCAACTCAAATCCATACATTTTTAAAAAACAATTAAAAACTATCTGCATAAATCCAAAAGGCCGCCATGTTTAATAAATTTTGATCATAATGACTTTAACAGCAATGTTTCAAGGTGTGACATTGATGAACAAGCACTTTTGAAGTTTACAATTACCGCTTGTACTAATATACTATAAACATGTCTTTAAACAAAACTTGGAATGTGACAACCCTAAGCAGCTAATTTGCATAAACAAAATGGCCGCCTTGAAATTTGTCATAATTAGTTTGCGGCCCTCTCCTGTCTTGTAGAAGGAATTCTGTTAGTGAAAATTGCTAACAATTAGGTGTTTGATAATGGACAACCACCAGAACCCACATCCGTGCATTTTTTAATTAACCGATTTTGGTAGAAATCCAAAATTAAGCCGCCATCCTTCGAAATTTTGAGCATCATTTGACCTTTAAACTGTCCTTGGTCCAGGTATCACATGGATGAATCTTACACTTAAAGTGCAGGATAATTGTTTTGAGAAATACAATTTCTCTCAAATGTGCACTTTGATTGGATGTAGACTATACCAACTCACCAAAGGTTGTGAGATTGTTCTCTTTTATTACATGTAATACTTACGGATGATCCAACTAGTGGCTCAAAAGGCCTTCACAAGACACCCCTATTGCCATTAAAAATTTCGGTGCGCGCATGCCTAGTAGCGTCCATGCTACCTCGGTACGCCCAACCATAAGGGGACCGTCACTGGCATCCAGAATCCTTTGCTCATTTTTTGTACCTTCCCCAAGGCTCACACTATTGCGGGGAAGGGCCTGGAGAGGGTTACTGGTTGGATCATTCGTAAGTAACATGTAATAACAATAACAATCCACAACCTTGGTGAGTATAATTTCTATTTTAATCCTTTTATCATTTACGAAATGATCCAACTAGTGGCATGACTGCCACACTGGTTACGGGTGGAGGAAGTGGAGCCCGGTAGTCTCAGTTGTATCGGGGTTTTCGCCATGTGACGTTTTAATAGGAAAGCTGAAATAATTTTCCCAATATACTGCCATAATATATAAAACATGATAACATGTTAACATCACACATCCCTGTATCAAGCACTAAAAGTTTAATAAACCACGGCACTTTCCTCACCTGAAATGGAGCATGTTGATCAGGGATGCATGGCATCCCTCCTCTGACTGCTTTGCTGACCGGTGGTTTTGGCCACGATTTAATTACGTTGTAAGGAACGTCTATCATATAATATTCTGAACTTTGTAGGCGTCCCCCCCTCCATCTGCTGCGCTTTCTTCCAGTTATATCAATATGTTCCACTTCCTAAGTGAAAAAAAGCCCAATATGTTGCCTACTATCTAATTTGCATGAGCCATGCAGTTAAAGGCTCACGTTAAAAACCTGTCCAGTGACTATGCTTTTCACTTCACAATCATCAAGAGATGAGGGAAGTACCCAGCCGTGAAAAATGTTTTTGCCATTGTTGCAGGTTTGGAAATGTTTAGTTGTAGTGAATAAGACGTGGTCAGATATTAGTGACTCCATATATTTCCTTAATAAGCAGTAAGGTGGGAAATAATGTCGGAGAGCTCTGACTGACACCAGCGTTTATCTCCAGGATCAGTATATTCTGGGGAATTCTGGAATGAAACAATAGCTTGAGGTCAAATTGAGTGTCTGTGTTTTGGGGCCCATGATACCAGTTCCGAGGAAGTAGAGTGACAAGTGAAAAAAATCTAGAATCTTTATACTTCTTGTCTGTAGTTGCATGATTTCAGAACATCCGTCAGGTAGATGCTCCATCATGCTGTTTTTCCAGTCAAATCGAGAAGAGTGGCTTTGTCCAAAGGTGCAAACGTTTCACCGGCGACGTACTAAGAATAGAGCTGTGAAATACGTGTACACTGGCTGGCTGATCATTCAGATTGTTTAGTGAGTGGCGAGCTAGTCTAACGACTAAAGGTTTCAAAATTTCAGCCGTCTGGCTTGTGCCAGTGTTATATTACCGTAGCCGATTTGAAGTAGCCTCACCAGATGGATAAAGCATACAGCACTTTGCGACCCCGTGTTGTACCAGATGATGGCTGCTCTTTTTCAAATGTGGGGCTATTTGAGTCATGTTATCAGCAGCAGCCTGCCTTTTGGCGGACTACATGTACCACTGTCCCGATAAACACACCCCCACTCTATAGCCCCCCTCCCCGAGTAAAAACCCCCCCCCACTTTTTTTCATGTGCCTTCCCAATGGCCAGGTGCTATGACGAGCAAGAGTAAGTTATTTTTATTTCTGTTACAAAATTAAGCCAAGGAATCTGCATGTTGTTGTTTTCTCCTATTCTGGTTGTTAAGTGAGCTCCCCCAACGAAATCTCCAAAAAGCTGAATATGCATGTTTAGGACCCATTAATGTCTTGCTCAGTTCATTAAATAATTAAATTATTCTCATGAATGATCAAAATTTGTCAAGATGGTTGAAATAGACATGAAGTGCATTGGATTACAATCTGAGGTTCTGTAGATTTCACACCACGAAATAAATTTCGGTCTGGCCCGCCTCTGGGAAAAGTGTTTTGGGAAAAAGGTAAAACAAAAAAACTTTACAATCTAAGTTCAAATGAAAATAGTAGAAACTTGAACTTCCTTGGCCAAGTTTGTGTTAGAATTTTTAAGGTAAAAACTAGCAATATCACTGACAAATGTGTGAGCTTACTACTGGTAATTACAGTACGAATGTTACACCGCATCCCATAGGAATCTTGTGACTAGAAGCCACAGTTCATAGGGATCGAACTCAGCGTTGTCTTCCATGCTTCGTTAGTTTTCGAAAACCCCGTGGTCAACTTATGGATTCTTCTTGCTGAATGGATGCAGAGTCTAGCAGTCCAAGGTAAAATGCTACTTAAAGCAACTGAGTCGCTTCATTAATGAGAATTTACGTTTATTAGGGCCATTTTGTACATCAAACCAATTACATTTATTTGGTGTGTTAAACCGAAAACAACGTCTGCACAGGTTTGCCATCATCCCTTGATGATCAAATTACATCTGGACGTACAATCCTAGCCATCCATGACCATTGGGGCTTGAGAGGCTTCTTCTAAAACGCTACCGGCACCATAATGTTTTTTCCCACTCTGCATGAAGGGTTAGACAGTTCTCATATGGAGGAAGCTGGCCAGGTTCAATTTCGCCTTTCTTTGCTCTAACAATTAGTTACCGCAAGTGTTTCTTCATCTTTGATTGGTAACTAGCTGCATACTAACAATGTGAACTCTTATGATGTCACTTGTAGAGATTTATGCATTTGTCCTCGAGGAAGTACCGGCTCTAAAAAGCTCGGCAAGATAGACCGACACACCCCTTTTTCCTTCTGCACACCATACATGCTGCAGCCCAAGTTTGAATCAGTTGGACTGACTCCTCAGCCGGCCTTCACATGACATTTAGCCTCAAATATGTTTATGAAGTGGAACTCAAAATAGGACAAGTACATCAATCAAGGTAGCAGTCATATCAGTAATGTGTGACCTGTCAGCGCATTTGGTGGCAAGGCAATGTTCCGGGACCTAAAAGCTCCTCAAATCCCACGGTTACAAACTTCCAAAAGTTCACATGGTCGTGAACTAGATCACCCATCAAAGACGTGAACAACTTGGCCAGATTCCTCCATTGAGACGGTCTGAACCTTCATGCAGAGAGATGTAACTGTATTGGTTCTGTTCCAGGTAGTCAACTTCTGCAAAGAACGCAACCTTAGATAGGCGATTGGTTTCAATCGGTTGTTGAAACATCGTCATCCAGCCCATGAGGAGTCAGCTCCAGGTGGAAGAATCTCACCGGTTCAATCCAATTAGTGTTTACTGGGTTGATAGCAAGTGTTTCTTTCCCAATTGCGTCTCACTTAAAAACACCCAAACAAACAATGCTCCCTAGCGACTGATTCAAGAGGGTGGCTTAAGAAACTCTATCTGGATTTAAGGCGGGTTTAAAGCTGGTCTCTGTCCCGGCATAGGGTTTCTTCACATTAGATACTTGGCAGCTACGCTCTTGCATACCGCTACAAATATAACGATGTCTGATGGGGACAATTCCTGTAAATTGTAGATGTTCTCCGTTGTGGTTGTACGAAGACATCTTGTGATAAGCCGGTTAGGCGGCATTTAATGCTGAGTCAAGTTTATTGGCATGGGTTGATCTTTCCCATACCGGGCCACTTGTTGCTTCCAACAGTGGGCAGCCCAAGAGATGTCCCAATGTCTGTGGCGCCCTGTTTGTGCCACAACACAGGTAGTGTCCTGATTCGCTTCCAGGTAGCCCCATTTCTGCAGGGAAACCTTAGATCGGCCAATTTTCTAGTTCTCAATTTGTTGCCGGCATAGCCATGCAGCCATGAGGAGCTACGCTCAGGTGGCAAAATTCTCACCAGGTTCAATACTCTCTTAACTCTTAGAGACTGATTCAAGAGGTTGAACTTGCCCAAAGCAAAAGAACTCGGTCTGATTTTAAGGCGGTTGGCAGCATGTCTCTGTCCGGACATAGGGTTGCTTCACATTTTAGATATTTGGCAGCTCGCTCTGCATGCTCGCGACATACTGTGGAGCAATTCATGCTAGGATGTATAAGTTCTCCAGTGATGTTATTGCGTGACCATACTTTACACTTCATCTTCTTGATGTTGGTCTTATAAAGAGAGAGTGCGGGTTTCAACTCCTAGGTCGGGACAGGGTTATCGCAGTGCCCAAGGGGGATGTTCCAGACCAGGTTACTTTAAGTGACGTTTGGCTCCACGGTTATGTAGATGGAAAACACACACCCTGTGTCTTGGATGAAATTGCACGTAGGTGGTTTTCTCGTAGTAAGGCAGTGATTTCATCAAAAGCTTTGGAGAGTCTCTCTTCAACAAACTGTGTGAGTCTGCATCTTGTGCGCTAATTCCAAGATCATCTGCAAAGATAAAACGCAGGTTCCTGCATCCTAGGTTGGTCGTTGATCGATGTTGAACAGAAGAGGTGCGAGCATACTCCTTGTGGTAGTCCATTCTTGAGCCCTATTAATAGCTATTCGTCGCTTCTAGAGAACAAAGAAAGAACATCCAGTTTGCAAGTTACCAAACAGCCATATGGTGGCATACTCTTCAAGAGGACTAGAGTGGCAATACTTGTAATGAGAACTGTGAGTTGGTAGCGATAGGAGCTAATGCTGGCCAAAAATTGGTAATCTTAACATATTGAATAACTACTGAAACACATATAATTGTAGTGCAAGAATGGATATCAGATATCTGTATGAAAACTAAGTGGTTTAAAACTCTATATATCCCTAACGACAAATCTGACTATCACCGCGAAAAAATTGAGGTAGTCAGTATTTCTTTGTTGTCAGATCTAGAGCAGCAATGCCCCACTAACCACAGGAAAGGGTTCTTCTCTACTCTATGATGTTTTTTTGTAGGATGGATTTCAAACGATCGAGGGATTAGACATATGGATTTCAAGTGCAATAGATCAACACTTAAACTACCCAATGATTGAAAACTGACCACCATTTAACGAGTGCATACATGATGCAGTAGCAGTAATCACATCAATTGGGGGATGGTTAGGGAAGGTTTCGTTGTGGGGTTTATAGGTCATGAGGGGTCATTACAGGTCATGGACATAAGCCCACGGTCTTGGCCAGTGGTTTATCTTTTGGGCAAGTTTGGTGGCTATACAACTTAACTTGGAAGAATAGAATGTTTAGATTTATTTTTGGGTCAAAGGTCAAGTAGGTTCACTGGACGGTCAAAAGGGCATATGGGCCATAAGGTCATTCTGTACATACAATAAGAGTTCTGGACCCGTGGTTTCTTTAATAGTATTTACTAGGCGATCCTCCGATTTGGCTATCACCTGTGTTTTGCGATCACCTGGCTTGAATGACCTTGGGTTTTTGCGGTTCCTTGACTTTGAATGACCCCTGATGACATTGCCATGACCTGTAAAATTTTCATTCATCAACAACCGACACAAGCACAGAAGTTTACCCTGAATATACACCAACGTGTTTACCCCAATTGGAGTCCTTTGAATAGAAGCCACAGTGAGGGGGATCGGAAACTCATTTTTGTCTTCATGCTTCAGTTGTTCGAAAACTCCTTGGTCAACTTATGGATTCTTTTTGCTGAATGAGGTCTAGCATACAAGGTAATGCATTAATTAAAGCAACTGAGTAGACTTTCGTTAAGAGAAATTTGACTTTTTTTTAATTAGGGCCATTTTGATACATAAACCAATGACAATTTATTTGGTTGGTGTGAAACCCTATAGGCGATGTGTGTAGGGATAGCAAGAAAAAGTTTGTGACCCCTGACCTCTAGTAAATTGAACTTTCTTGTCCTCTTGAGCTCAAGTAGTACAGACCCACTAGTTAGCCTGTTGGCTAGGGGGTGGGGTGGGGGGGCGGGGGGGGGCGTGGGGGGTAAGCATGAAATATGAATAGTTCGACAGACAAGGTAAGTCAATAGAGCTGTGAAATACGTTTGTACACTTGGATGGTCAATCATTCAGATGCGAATGTGAAGTGAGTGGCGAGTAGCTAGTCTTCGACTAAGGTGCAAAATTCAGCTGTCTGGATTGTGCCAGTGTTATATTACCGTAGCGATTTTGAAAGTACCTCACCCATATGGATACGCATGACAGGCAGCTTTTGCGACCCGGGAGTGTACACAGATGAGATGGCTGCCTCTTCCAAATTGTGGGGACTATTTTGAGTATGTTATCAGCTGTCTTTAACCTGCCTTTTGGCTTGACATTCATGTACACAGCTGTCCCGAGTAAAAACCCCACTCTATAGCCCCCTTCCACGAGTAAACCCCCCCCCCACTTCATTTCCCAAGGGCCAGGTGCTAGGTGCTATGACGAGCAAAGAGTAAGTTATTTTATTATGATTAAAATAAGCAAAGGAAATCATGCAATGTTTGGTGTTTCTCCTATTCTGGCTGTTAAGTGAGCTCCCACGAAATATCAAGTAGAAAGCTGAATCTGATGTTTTGGAAAACATTAATTTCTTGCTAGGTCATTAAAATAATGAAATTATTCTCATGAATGATCAAAATTTGTCAAGATGGGTTGAAATAGACATGAAGTGCATTGATTACAAATCTGAGGGTTCTAAGGCGATGTGTTAGGAGACTAGCAAGAAAAAGTTTGGGACCCCTGACCTATAGGACATTGAACTTGTTCTTGTCATACTTGAGTTCAAGACTAGTTACAGACCACTAGTGTAGCCTGTGAGCTACGGGGGGTGGGGGGGGGGGGGTTGGGGGGGGGGGGATAAGCAGGAAAATAAGAAGAGTTCGACAGACAAAGTAAGTCAATAGAGCTGTGAAGAAATAAGTGTACACTTGGCTGGCTGAATCATTCAGATTGTTTAGTGAGTGGCGAGGCTAGTCTACGATAAGTGCAAATTTCAGCAGTCTGGCTTGTGCCGTGTTATATTCCCGTAGCCGATTTTGAAGTAGCTCACCATATGGATAACGAATACAGCAGCTTTTGCGAACCCGGGGTGTGTACACAGATGATGTGCTGCCTCTTTCAAAGTGTGGGGCTATTTTGAGTCTGTTATCAGCTGTAACCTGCTTTTGGCTTGACATACATGTAACAGCGGTTCCCGAGTAAACACCCCACTCTATGCCCCCTTCCCGAGAAACCCCCCCCCCACACTTCAGTTCCCAAGGGCCCGGTGCTATGCGACAAAGAGTAAGTTATTTGGATTTTCTGATAACATAATTAAGCAAAAAAGGAAATCATGCAATGTTGTGTTTCTCCTATTCTGGCTGTTAAGGGAGCTCCCACGAAAACTCCAGTAGAAAGCTGTATGCATGTTTTAGGACAACATTAAATTTCTTGCTCAGTTCATTAAAATAATGAAAGTATTCTCATGAATGATCAAAATTTGTCAAGATGGGTTGAAATAGAAATGAAGTGCATGATTACAAATCTGAGGGTTCTTGAGATTTCACACCACTAAATAGATTGGTCTGGCACCCTCTGGACGACCGAAAAGGTTTGGGAAAAAAAAAAAGGTAAAAAAAAAACATGACATCTAAGTTCAAATTGAAAAATAGTAGAAAACTTGAACTTCCTGGGCCATACTTTGTGTTAAGAAATTATTTTTAAAGTAAAAATCAGCAAAATATCAAGACAAAAAAGGTGTGTGAGGCTACTACTGAGTAATTACAAGTACTAATTTTACAACCATCCCATAGGAATATTTTGACTAGAAGCCACAGGTCAGACGGGATCAGAACTTCATCGTTGTCTTCATGCTAAGTAGTTCGAAAACTCGTGGTCAACTTTGGTTCTTCTTGCTGAATGGGACGCAGAGGTCTAGCAGTCCAAGGTAATGCATAATTAAAGCAACTGAGTGCTAATTAATGAGAAATTTACGTTTTAATTAGGGCCCTTTTGTACATAAACCAATTACAATTATTTGGTTGGTGTGATGAAACCTAAAACAACGTCTGTAGCAGGTTTGCCATTCATCCACTTGACTGTAAAGTACCATCTGGACGTACAATCCATCCATGACCATTGGGCTTGGAGAGGCTTCTACGGCACCATAAGTGTTCCCCTCTGCATGAAGGGGTCGGCAGTCCTCACATGGAAGAAGCTGGCAGATTTCAATTTCGCCCTTCTTTGCTCTAAACAATTAGTACCGCAAGTGTTCTCATCTTTGATTGGTAATCGCGCTGCATACTAACAATGTGAATCTTTGAGGTCATTGTAGAGATTTAGCATTAGGCCTCGAGGAAGTACCGGCTCTAAAAGCTCGCAAGATAGACCGACACACCCCTTTTTCTGCACACCATACATGCTGCCCGACATGCTGCACCCAAGTTTAAATCAGTTGGACTGACCCTCAGCCTGGCCTTCAACAACGACATTAGCTGCAATAGGGTTTGAAGTGGGAACTCAAAATAGGACAAGGTACTACTCAATCAAAGCGTACGCATTCATATACAGTAAGTGATGTGACTCTGTCCACGCATTGGGGAAAAGGCAAGGTTATGGACTAAAGCTCCTCAAATCCCACGTTTACCAAACTTCAAAAGTTCACGTCTGTGAACTAGATCACCATCAAAGACGTGAACAACTTGGCCACGTTCTCCATTGAGAACTGTCTGAACCTTCATGCAGAGAGATGTTAAAACGGTCGGTGGTTCTTTCAGGTAGTCCACTTCTGCAAAGCAACTTAGATCGGACGATTCTTGGGTTCTCAATCTGTGAAACATCGTCATCCAGCCCATGAGGAGTCAGCTCAGGGGGGAAGATGCTCACCGGGTTCATACCCAATAGATGTTACTCTGGTGATCAGCAAGTGTTCTGTCCACAATGCGAATCACTTAAGCTCCTTAGCGGCTGATTCAAGAGGTTGGCTTAAGAAACTCTATCGGATTTAATGGCGGTAAAGATGGTCTCTGTCCGGGGAATAGGGTCTTCACATTAAGATACTTGGGCAGAACGATCTTCATACTCGTACAATATAACAGGGTCGATGGGGCAATGCCTGCTAACTTGTATAGTTCTCCGTTGGGTGGGACAGGACATCGTGTGATAAGCGGTTTGGGTAGGCGTTAGGAGGCATTTAATGCTGAGTCAAGTTTATTGGCATGGGTTGATCTTTCCCTACAGGGATTTTGACTCCAACCAGTGGGCAGAACCAAGAGATTTGTCCCAATGTTGTGGCGTGTGCTGACACAAAACAGCTAGTGTCCTGATCTACTTCAGGTAGCCCCCACTTCTCTAAGGAAACCTTAGATCGGCCAATTCTAGTTCTCATCTGTTGCGGGGCATCGCCATGCAGCCCATGAGGAGTCCGCTCCAGTGGGAGGATAAAAATTACACCAGGTTCAATACTCTCTTAAACTCCTTAGAGACTGATTCAGAGGTTGAACTTGATCAAGAAATCTGTTGGATTTAAGGCGGTTGGCAGCATTTCTCTGTCGGACATAGGGTGCTTCAACATTAGATACTTGGCAGCAAGCTCTTGCATGCTCGCGAACACTACTGGTGGAGCAAGTCCTGCTAGGATGTGTGTATAAGTTCTCCATTGATGTTATTGCGTGAAATACTTTACTCTTCAATCTTCTTGGATGTGGTCTTATAAAGAGAGAGATTGCGGTTCAAACTCCTAGGTCGACAGGGGTTATCACAGTGCTCATGGAATGTTCCAGACCAGGTTACTTTAAGCTGACGTTTGGCTCCTGGTTGCATAGATGGAAAAGCACACACCTGTGTCTTGGACGGATTTGCACATGGTGGTTTTCCTCGTAGAAGGAGTGATTTCATCAAAAGCTTGAGAGTCTCTCTTCAACAACTGTGACGTCTGCATCTTGTGCGCTAATTCCAAGTCTATCTGTAATTAGATAAAACGAAAGGTTCCCCGCACGTCCTAGGTTGTCGTTGGAATAGATGGGAACAGAAGAGGTGCGAGGCATACTCCCTGTGGGTGTCCATTCTTGGAGCCTACTTAATCAAGCTCTCGTCGCTCCTAGCTGAACAAAAGAACATCCTTTGCAGCTACCAAACCAGCCATTATGGTGGCATAGTCTTCAAGAAAACTAGAGTGGCAAATAATTGTAATGAGAACTTTGTGAGTTCGGTTAGCGATATTGCTAATGACTGGCAAAACAAAAACCATGGGAAAAAGCAAATTCAAACAGCAAAAAAAAAGAAAAAAATAAAAAATAGGCGGAAGAATATCTCACCTAAAAAAAAAACTAACAAAAAAAAAAAAACAAAATAAAATAAAAAAAAAAAAAAAAAACAAAAAAAAAAATGGTAATCTTTAAAATATTGAATATACTTAATGAAACCACACTATAAATTGTGTGCAAGAAAGAAGGATCATAGATATCTGTATGGAAATAAGTGGTTTAAAACTATATATATCCCTAACGGAAAATCTGACCATCACCGCCAAAATTGAGGTAGAGTAGTCTTCTTGTGATCAGTTAGGACAACTTCCCACTAACCACAGGAAAGGTCTAATATATGATTTTTTTTTGTCAGATGGATTAAAGATCGTGGGATATAGACATAGGATTTCCAAGGCACTGATAAACCACTTTAAACTACACATGATTGAAAAATGCCCCCATCATTTAACGATAGGAGTGCATCACTGATGCAGTAATCCATCAATTGGGATGGTTAGGGAATGTTTGTGTGGGGTTATGGGGTATAGGTAATGTCAGGGTCATTGACAGGGTCAAGGGAAATAGAGCCCACGGGTCTTGGCAGTTGGTTATCTGAGCAAGTTTGGTGGGCTATACAACTTAATGGGAAGAATGTTTAGAATTTTGGGTCAAAGGTCAAGTAGGGTCCACTGGGGTCAAAAAGGCATATGGGCCATAAGAGGTCATGAAAAAACATACCAATAAGATTTTGAGACCAGTGGTTTCGTTAATAGTATTTTAATAGGCGATACCTCGGATTTGGCTATCACCTGGGTTTGCGATCACCTGGCTTTGAATGACCCTGGGTTTTTCGGGTTCCTTTGAACTTTGAATGACCCCCGATGACCGTGCATGACCTTCTTTAAAATTTTCATCATCAAACAATCGACCCCGCCCTAAGTTTCCCCTTGATACACCAAAGTTTACCCCAGTGGAGCTCTTGACTGTGAATGACCCATGAGAGACATTTGATCAACTAACCAATACAGACCGGTCTGTCGTTAAGGCAAGGGGAACCCACCCACCGAGTTGCAGGGAAGGTGCAATCCTCTGTCTCAGAGAACCATATGCAGTCAGACAGACAGACACAATGAAAGACAGACCACCGGTTATATATAGATGTGCAAAGGTTTGAATCTGGGGAAAAGGTCATTTAGGTCATTAGAGGTCAACTGTACTAACTATATTGAGTCCTACCAAGTTCCTTCGAGCCAGTTAGTGGTCACTGTAATTAGTGCAGAAAGAATTTGTATATACTAGTGTGGAGCCAATGCTGCGCATGGGGGTCTTCGACTAAGCCTGAGTATACCCGTTAGACGAGTATACTGGAATGTTGTCAGAACAGAAACCAATGGGTTACTGGTATTCGAACCTAATTCGATGATGTAGTGCATGTTAGCATCCATTGGTTAATGGCTCACGCCTTGTATCATGCACCTGATCCGAATTATGATTTGCCATAGGATTTGTATTGTGATCAATGTGATCAGTGGCTCGAACCAAAGTTGGCGTGAGCCAGTTGACCTGGCAACGGTCTTTTCTAACGTGCTCTACATCAGCGAAATTAGCACCCTGGGTGCTTCATATCATAACGCTTCAAAAGCATGGGTATGAAACACACAGCCAAGTTAACCAATAATGACCATACATGACTTCTGACCCCAAAATGACCCCTCGAAAATGTGACCACAAAAGCGGTATGGCAAAAAATTCCACATATCAAAACTCATATCATTACGTCAAGAACAGCCAAGATACCCGATAACGACCACTGGATGACCTTGAACCCCAAAATGACCCGTCAAAAACATGACCACAAAAACTCGTACTGGCGGAAACTCTACCACCATACCAAAAACTCAATCCCATACGTCAAAGCACAGCCACGTTACCCGATAACGACCCCTGGATGACCTTTGACCCCAAAATGACCCCTCGAAAAACCAAATGACCACCAAAAACGCGTATGGCGAACTCTACCACCATACCAAAAATCATATCCAACGTCAAGCACCGACAACGTTACCCGATAAGGACACCTGGATGACCTTTGACCCCCAAATGACCCCTCGGAAACATGCCCACAAAACTAGTCACGGCGAAAACTCACCACCATACCAAAACTCATATCCAGACGTCAACGCACGGTTAAGTTACCCGAAAAACGAACCCTGGTGACCTTTGCAGATTGCCAAATTGAGATTTTGGTTAATCAGGAGAATTTGATTAGACTCAGGGGAAGGAGACAAAAATTTTTTAACAAAAAAAAAAAAATAGCGAGCATTTCAGTGTAATACATCCTCAAGAGGGATACAGACAATGAATATATGTCGTAAAGATCATGAAAGCTTCCACATTAACGAACTGTCAGTAGGACTTGTCCATTTGGTTTTTTTAAAGAATGACTTGAAAAAGGTAAGTAAAAAAATCAATTTAAAGGTTGTTAACTTCGAAAACGAAGCCACCTTGTTATGACATTCATAATGAGATTGGCTCTTTTAAAAATATAAGCTGTCCGAAAAATAATGACAGGGCTCCGCCGGAGTTATGAAGCTAATTAAGGAACTGTTAGTAGGAACTTAGTCCATATGGAGATTTTTAAAAAATAAGTATTTGTGAATGAAAAGTCGCAGAAAAATAAGTAAAGTCAACTTTAAAGGCTCCAACTGAAAACGGAGGCCATCTACTAAACATATGAACTGGACCATGAGATAGAGCTCTTAAAAATAAAGCTTGCCGAAAACAATTGACAGGGCTCCGCGTAGCTGACAGACCACAGTTTAGGGACGGCGGTCTGTCAGTGGGAACAAAGTCCACAACCCGGCACTAAAATAATTCTAACCTAACACTTTGCATAATAGCAATGATGGAGCAATCTTCAAAAAGGCAAACAGCAAATCACACAGGTTTCCTTATAGTGTGGGGTTGGTGTGTATTCCAGTAGGGGATTTTCATGCTAAAATTGATTTGGTGCTAGTGTGGGTTTCAATAGGACCCTCAATTGTCACAAAATTTTTTGATGGGGTGCAAAATTTTCGGACTGATGCCCCCGCCTGCAAGGGGGGGAGGAGGGAAATGTTTATAGTACAGGGAAAAAAATTAAAATCGAGATCAAATTGTGTTTGAATGTGCACTAACGTGTTCGTCTCTCCTAATAAGGATTAGAAAAAGTATGATATTTGCACAGGTTCCGACCTTTAGGAACGGTACAGCCCCATAATGGTTCAAGGTCACCCTGCGGGGTGGTAGGTGAAATGCTCCGATGTTGTTGAAGTGGTGTCAATGTTCCTTGTGTCATACTGAAACAGTGAGAAAAGATTTTAATTGATTTTTTTGATAGCACCATTGCGACATCCCGGGAAAGTTCTGGTGACCCCCATAGACCATGTAGAACCTTGCGACATTTTGCTAAATAATTAGCCAACCAAAGTCACACACTGTAAACATAATACATTGGATCCTGTGAGACAATACAAACAACTTATCACCAGTTTTCAACAAAATCTAAGCATTGGGTAAATTTTACCCCAGGATGACCTTGAACCATATGGGCTCTTATAGCGCTTTAACTAAAAAGGTCGGAAAATCTCTCAGATTTTAAAATGTAAAATTTTTAATCTTAAAAAGGAGACGAAGGTTAATGTACATTAAAACAACAATGTGACTCGGATTTTAAATTTTTCCCGTGTTGAACATTTCCCCCCTTGAGGAGAGAGGGCAAGAGTCCGAAAATTTGCACCCCATCATTTTCTGATGTCTGGTCCATATTGAATGAAAAACAGCAGAAAATCAACTTTGCACCAACATCCTACGGGAACTGTTTCATGACATCCCAACCCAACAACTATATCTTGTAGGCTATCCATTTGCACACTGAGTTAATTTGTTAAACACTTTAAGACACAGCATAGCCTATAGCAGTAAATGGTTAAATATAAAAATATTGCTGTGTTGGTCCATCCG
>JAMKCH010038596.1:0-72920 GCA_023653785.1 Ophioderma brevispina | reverse complement strand
ACGTTTCATCGAGTTATGAGTGTTTTGGGAATTTTGTAACCTGATTTTTTCGACCTTGGATACAATCTTGTTCATAAGTCCGTGGAACACTTGTTAATATTTGCATCTATGAAGGAGATAATAGGCATGAAACGCATTGTATCTATAACTTTCTTCCCCCTCCCCTCCCCGCCCCCAATCGTGTTGAAAAATAATATGGGGTGCGAGATTGGCTCATTGTGTCGTGCTCATGCCAACATTGGGAAAATGAGTGTGGCGGGACCCAAATCTGCACAAAGTGGTTCCAACCAATTTTGAACAAGATTGTAGCCCTGGGTTATTTGTTTTAACCCCATTCATCCTTTCACTTCATATTAGGCCAATCCTTTGTTTTTTAACCCCAGTCATCCTTCCCTTCAAGTATGATGCAATCCTTTGTTTTTTACCCCCGTCATTCATTTTAACTTTCTATTAGGTTAGGCCAATCATTTGTTGTTAAGACCACCCCCAGTCATCCTTCACTTCAATTAATTTATGCCAATCCTTTGTTTTTTAACCCCAGTCATCCGGTCACTTCAGATTAGGCCAGCCGTTGGGTTTTTTTTAACCCCCTTCATCCGTTCACTCATATGGCCAATCCTTTGTTTTTAACCCTCAATTGCCTCCATTTTCACTTCATATAAGGCCAATCCTTTGTTTTTTTAACGCCACCCGGTCATCCTTTCACTTCATATTAAGCCAATCCTTTGTTTTTTTACCCAGTCATCCTTTTACTTCATATAGTCCATCCTTTGTTTTTTAACCCCAGTCATTCTTTCAACTTCATATTCGGCCAATCCTTTGTTTTTTAACCCAAGTCCCATCCTTTTCACTTCATATTCAAGCCCAATCCTTTGTTGGTTAACCCTAGTCGTCCTTCCTTCATATTAGGCCAATCCTTGTTTTTTAACCCCAGTCTCCTTTTACTTCTATTAGGCCATCTTTTGTTTTTAACCCCGGTCATCCCTTCACTTCATAGTTATAGGCCATCCTTTGTTTTTAACCTCAGTCACAATCCTTCACTTCATATTGGCCAAGTTCCTTTGTTTTTAAACCATCATCCGTTAATTTCATATAGGCCAATCCTTTGTTTTCACCCCCGTCATCCTTTCACTTCATATTAGGCCAATCCCTTGGTTTTTTAAACTCCCGTCATCCTTCACTTCATATTAGGCCAATCCTTTTTTTTTTCACCCCCGGCATCAATTTACTTCATATTGGCCAATCCTTGTTTTTTAAACCCCATCACTTTTTACTTCATATTAGGCCAATCTTTTGTTTTTTACCCCGTTCTCCTTCACTATCATATTAGGCCAATCCTTTGGGTTTTTTACCCCCTGTCATCTTTTACTCTTCATATTATGCCAATCCGTTGTTTTTTAACCCCAGTCATTCCTTTCACTTCATATTAGGCAGGCCAATCCTTTGTTTTTACCCAGTCATCCTTCACTTCATATTAGGCCATCCTTTGTTTTTAACCCAGTCATCCTTTCACTTCATATTAGGCCATCCTTTGTTTTTAAAAACTAACCCGTCCTCCTTTCACTTCATATAAGGCCAATCCTTGTTTTTAACCACCCCATTCATCTATTTCACTTCTATTAGGCCAATCCTTTGTTTTTTAACCCCCAGTCAACATCTTTACTTCATATTAGGCCAATCCTTTTTTTTTAACCCCATCAATCCTTTCACTTCATATAAGGCCAATCCTTTGTTTTTACCCTATCATCCTTTCACTTCATTATTAAGGGCCAATCCTTTGTTTTTTTAGATCTCCTTTCCTTCATTTAGCCAATCCTTTTGTTGTAACCCCAGTCCTCTTTCACTTCATATTAGGCCAATCCTTTGTTTTTTTACCCCATTTCCATCCCTTTTTCACTTCATATTAAGTCCAGGATCCTTTGTTTTTAACCGCCAATCATCCCTTTTACCTTCATATTACGGCCATCTTTGTTTTTTAACCCCAGTCACCTATTCAACTTCATATTAGGCCAATCCGTTGTTTTAACCCCAGTCTCTCTCTTTAACTTACTCATATTTGGCCAATCCTTTGTTTTTTAAAAAAACCCCAAACTATCCTTTCCACTTCATATTAGGCCAATCCTTTGTTTTTAACCCCAATCATCCTTTCACACTTCATATTAGCCAATCCTTTGTTTTAACTTAACCCCGTCAGCCTTTCATTCCTATTAGGCAATCCTTTGTTTTTTCACCCCCGTCATCAGCAATTTTACTTCATATAGGCCAATCATTTCTTTTGTTTTTTAACCCCATTCAATCTTTCATTCATATGAGGCCCATCGTTTGTTTTTAATACACCCACCAGAAATCCTTTCACTTCATATTAGGAGGCAGAGCCTTTTTTTTTAAAACCACCTGTCATCCTGCATTCATATGAGGACAATCCTTTGTTTTGTATTTTTAATAATTTTTTTTAAAAAATTCTTCTTTTTTTTTTTTTTTAACCCCAGTCCAGATCCTTTACTTCATATTAAGGCCCTCCTTTTTGTTTTTAACCCCACTCATCTTTCACTTCATATAAGGCCAATCCTTTGTTTTTTAACCCTAGTCATCCTTTCCCTTCATATGAGGCCAATCCTTTGTTTTTTACACCCCAGTCATCCTTGTTTTGCACTTCATATTAGGCCAAGCTTTGTTTTTACCCCAGTCATCCTTCCACTTCAGTATTAGGCCCAATTCCTTTGTTTTTAACCCAGTCATCCTTTTACTTCATATAAGGCCTCCTTTGTTTTTAACCCCATCAATCTTTCACTTACCTATTAGGCCATCCTTTTTTTTTAACCCCAGTCATCCTTTCACTTCATATTAGGCCAATCCTTTGTTTTTTTAACACCAGTCATCATTCACTTCATATTAGGCCAATCCTTTGTTTTTTAACCCTAGTCCTCCTTCACGTTCATATTAGGCCATCCTTGTGTTTGTAAAAAACAACCCGTCGCCTTCACTTCATATTAGGCCAATCCTTTGTTTTTAATAACCCCCGTCCCATCCTTTTCACTTCAATATTAGGCCAGATCCTTTGGGGTTTTTTTTTAAAACGCCCAGCCAGCATTTCACTTGCATAATAGGCCAATCCTTTGTTTTTAACCCCCAGATCCTTTCACTTCTATAAAGGCAAATCCTTTGGTTTTTACCCCAGTCCTCCGTTTCTTCATATTAGGCCAATCTTTTGTTTTTAAACAAAACCCCCCCGCATCCTTTTACTTCTTTAGGAGGCCAATCCTTTGTTCTTTTTAAACCCCTGCAAATCCTTCACTTCCTATTAGTCCAATCCTTTGTTTTTAAACCCCAATCACGCTTTCACTTCCACTTCATATTAGGCCAATCCTTGTTTTTAACCCCAGTCATCCTTTCCACTTCATATTAGGCCAATCCTTTTTTTTTAACCCTCATCCTATGTCCGTCAGATAAAGGCCAATCGTTGTTTTTTAACCCTAGTACATCCTTTTCACTTCCTATATCGGAGGCCATCCTTTGTTTATTTAAGGCATCCTTTCACTTCATATTATGCCCATCCTTTGTTTTTAACCCCAGTTCATCCTTTCACTTCATATAGGCCATCCTTTGTTTTTAGCCCCAGTCATATCCTTTCACTTCATATTAGGCCAATCCTTTGTTTTTAACCCCAATCACACTTGAAACTTCATATTGAACGCCAAGCCTTGTTTTTTTTTTAACCACAGTCATCCTTTACCTTCATATTAAAGTCCATCCGTTGTTTTAACCCCAGTCCTCCGTTTACTTTCATATTAGGGAAAGGCCATCCGTTGTTTTTAATAAAACCCCATTCATCCTTTCAATTCAGTTAGGCCAATCCTTTGTTTTTAACCCCTGTCATTCTTTAACTTCATATTAGGCCATCCTTTGTTTTTTTGACCCCAGTCAATCGTTTCACTTCATCTTAGGCCATCCTTTGTTTTTTAACCCTAGTATCCTTTCCACTTCAAATTAGGCCAATCTTTGTTTTTAACCCCCGTCATCCTTTCACTTCATATTAGGCAATCCTTTGGGGTTTTTTTTAACCCCAGTTCATCCTTTCACATTCATATTAGGCCAATCTTTTGTTTTTTTTTTTTTTTTTTTTTTTTTTTTTTTTTTTTTTTTTTAATCCTTTTGTTTTTTAACTCCAGTCATCCTTTCACTTCATATTAGGCTCAATCCTTTTTTTTTAACAACCTAGCCCATCATCATTTCACTTCATTTTAGTCCAATCCTTTGTTTTTAACCCAATTACCCTTTCACTTCATATTAGGCCAATCCTTTTTTTTTACCCCAGTCATCCTTTCACTCCATATTAGGCCAATCCTTTGTTTTTAACCTAGTCATCCTTTTACTTCATATTAGGAGGCATCTTTGTTTTTTAACCCCAGTCATCCTTCACTTAATATTAGGCCAATCCTTTGTTTTTTTTTTAACCCCCGTCATCATTTTACTTCATATTAGTAGGCCATCCTTTGGTTTTTTATCCCCAGTCATCCTTTCACTCCATATAGGCCCGCCTTTGTTTTAAAACCCAGTCATCCTTTCCCTTCATATTAAGTCCAATCCTTTGTTTTTAAGTCATCCTTTTACTTCATATTAGGCCAATCCTTTGTTTTTAACCCCAGGCTATCATCCTGTCACTTTATTTAGGCCAATCCTTTGTTTTTTAACCCAAGTCATCCTTTTAACATCATCTTAGGACCAATCCTTTGTTTGTTTAAAACCCATCCATCCTTTTCACTTCATATTGCCAATCCTTTTTTTTTTTTTTTTAAAAACAACCCCCCCCCAAAGTCATCCTTTCACTTCAATATTAGCCCATCCTTTGTTTTTTAAGTCATATCCTTTACTTCATATTAGGCCAATTAGGTAGGACTTGGCTGAAACAATATTACATTATTTTATAATGATTCAGGTATATTATAGACCGTCAAATCAGGACATTTTCAGAGCCGTCTTTGACCAGCTATTGAGGTCACACAATTTTATTGCTTTGTGTACAAGAAAATAAAACGCATGTTGCATAACCTGAAAAACGATTTGATCCTAATGTGAGGTGTAGTTAAAGCGACATGGATTCAATTTCTCTAAATTTTGCTAAGGTTTATTAACGAGTCGTCCTGCTCTCATATCGGCCCTAAGTATTCTTGAGTTACTTGAAGTAAAAAAATGTTTCAAACAAAAATGGGAGGTATTTTGCTGCAGGGTTGGCGTTTGCTCGATCAGAAACCTACTTTGACCGGAACGTTGGTTAAACTGGTTAAAAAACTGTCAAAATTGGTTTAACCAAACGGTCAAAACTTGGTTAAAACTAATAATTTCAACACATCATAGTTGAGTATTAATTTGTCTTGAGATTAACATATTGTGCATTATCTTAGGAGAAAAATGTCCTTTTAACGAAATGCAGATACTTTGAAACACAAACATCAAATAAGTGTTTATACTTATGAAAGTGAAAAAAGACAAATTGGTATGGACAATTTGGTCTTCGACATAGTGAGGCAATGGGCTCAAAAAGTTAATGAAGGAAGGATGAGTGAGGTATATAAATATGTTTGACCATACATTGCATTTTTTAGTTTTTGGACCTTTTTTTGACCATGCAGGCATTTTTACTGTTTTCCACACTGGATTTGACCCTGCATCATTTGCATGGGTGGATTTAGAGGGGGGTGCACCCGGTCACACCACGCCCCCTCTTTTTTTGCAGAGCACACGGCACCGCATAGAGCACGCTGGGTGCACTGTTGTAGATCTATAAAAAATACGCACATGCACACCGGGGCGCCATGTAGATCTCTAAGAATGACGGTACAGGGTTTGGGCACCGTTGTAGATTCTAGATTTGTGGACGCCAGTGGGCGCAGTGTGCCCCCACCCCCCTCTATTGAGAAATCTGGGGAAAAGTTAATTTAGTATTCTGCCACAGGATATGAATTCGGCAACGTTAACGGAAATAAACCGCAGTTAAAGGTGCCGAATTTTAAGTGGTGGCAGAATACTAAATTCATCCCAACTCGGATTGCCCCTGGCATTGTAATATGATTTGACTAAGCTGCATTTTATAAATATGTTTTGACTGGTTTTGACCAATGCATGCCATTTTTTATTGTTGCCTGGTTGTTTTGACCATGCATGAATTTGTACTGAAGGGGTACTCGCACTGGTGGCCCTTACAGTAGGTACCGACAGTCACCTAGCAAGGTAACTGCAGAATATACTATACTGTAAAAGTGATATTTTCGGGTTGTAATTTTTCGCGTTTTCAGGATTTTTAACTTTTTGCTTGTTTTTGAAATTCGCTCTTTTCAGCTATTCTACATAGACATACACACCAAATAAAAATTTTCGCGGGTTTTTTAATTTCGCGCTAGCTCAGAAGTGCGCGAAAAGCAGAGAAAATTAAGGTAACGCGGAAAAATTTCCACTTTTACAGTTATAGGATGGGTATGTAAGAAGAAAACATAGCTGGTATGCACTCGATGGCCTTTGACGTCATAAGTACTTTGTGTTAGGCTAGTATGCATCAATACTCCCTGGACCTTCTAAAAGTCAGGGGAAAAAAGGGGCAGGCATTTCCAGCAAATTACTAAGATAGGCAGTAGTTCCCAAGGGATTAAGTCACCGCACAATTTTTTTACTTTTACATTATAGTTCAATGGGGGAACTTGACCCTGAAACACAATTAACAACAAGCAAAGAAAATTTTGTCTGAAGAGGATTTGAACCGGTGACCTTTTGGGTAATGAGTCCCGTAAATGCTCTGGACTCCTCGTATTTTACCTATTGTGTTAACCTTTGGATTGATGTGTTACATAGTAGTCCAAGTTGTCTACACTATGACCTCGGGGATGATGTGAAGTAGGATTGCCTGCTAGATACTGAGAAGAGTGAGGGAACCTCTGTCCTGCAAGTAACCTTTAAATACAAACAAAAGAACCTTTAATACAAACAAGTAGTGGTTCACTTCAAATGCATTTGCAATACTATGATATTTTCTTCTAACCACAGAACAGGAATGGGTTCCAAAGTCGCATCAGGATTGAGATTCCTTTTAATCTACATACAACAGGTGATGATGGGTACTTTATGTCAGTTTTTAAAGCCACTTGCAAGTCACAGTGTGTATCTACTGTACATACCATAACTGCCATTTAAGGTAGGTCATTTTAGGTATGCAACCTACGAGACAACTGCATATTCTAGATTCATGGAAATCATGTACCACCGCAGCTTCTGAGAAGGCTTGAAAAAGTTGGGCATTTGGGAAGCTCCTTCCCAGGAAAGTTTGCCATTTAGAGGGAAACTTGGCCATTTGGAGGTAAACTTTTACACTTAGATATAGTGGGAAATCTGTGAAAATGCGGGCATCTTCCTGGGCAATTAACATGTTTTCAAAGCCCTGCTTCTGAGACAAAGCACTTTACACTTACATACGGTTAACTTGTTTCATCATGAGCATTGGATCTGGTCTGGGAGCACCATCCACTGACATAGGCATTGATTCTAGCTTTCTCTGTGTAACGAACACACACTCGATGCCCATCCATTTCACAAGACAAGGGCTACTGAAAAAGTAGAGCTGTCTTACCACTGCATAGGACCAAGCGAAGAAAAAGGTGGAGATAATGTTAAGTGTGTCATTCCAAGTGACCATAATGGCATTGATACCTGCCCATATTGGCATAATATTGGGATCATTATTGTGTAATTAAGAAAGCAATGTTTTGCCACTGAAAATATTGTTTTCATCAAACTTGGCATGTTGTGGGTAAAATAGGCTCATTAAGAAAACGGGACTGGACAAACGGTCCATGGACTACCGGAAAAGGGTATCAATTATACCCCTTAGTTCGGCAAGGAAAGGGCATTAAATTTTTCTGTGGTTCAAGGGTTAGGCCCTGTCCGCTGTCACACGCGAGATCATGTTGGCCTCTTTAAACGACTGAATCTCGAAGATTAAATAGAGCATGTCAATTCAGGTCATAGTTTCGTTCCGATATTGACGTGGCAAATTTGTTTCCCGAGTAGAACACAAGTGCTCGTTATAGCTCCTACCTATAGGGGGTCCCACAAACACTCTGAGAAAGGTTATGAATCATTTTAATTTGAGTTAAAATCATTTGCTGCTTTGATGAGTTATGGAATGTAATTATCTGAAATGTCGCAAACATTTTTTAGGCTTATTATATTCGAAAGACGAACGAAACAGGCTCACTGCGCCACTGATTCACGCTTTAATTCATTATCACACATTTATCCTCTGACGGAATAAACGTGTAATCCCAATGGGTGCACTGAGGCCGTTTCGTTTCATTTTGGTTTCGTCTATATAATAACCATTTTTAGCTAGGTTTGCATACATACTGTTTCTTTCCTCATGAGCCAGAGAGGAAATGGGGGGGGGGGGGGAAAATATTTCCTGGCATAAATTCTCATCTTATACTTTGGCAGTCCCCCTGGCATTCCCCTCAAACAAAGCGGCTTAGGGGGCCACCAGGTTAACCTATACTTACTGTTTGAATCGCAGTTTCAGCAACTCTGAAGTTTCCATTGCAAGTCCCAAAATATAGAGAGCAAAATTTAGTGTCAGAAGTTAGAATCGGGCCCAGATCTCTGATTCAAGATGAGCGCCCCATAGACGCCCCACGAAACACTAGCCGGCAGAAGGTCGTTTTTTGTTATACTTAAAAATATGACGGAATAAGCTTCTTCACTGACAAGGTTTACCTTGTCGGCCACCTAGCTGCTTCTTCTTCCAAAACTGCTGTTTATTTTCACAGGAGTCAGTGCGACTCTGCGACCCCCACTTTAGCAAAACCATGGGATTGTTACCTACTGTCACTTTACTGAACGTAATTAATTTGCTTTTGTGTTCCATTTGGCAGGGAGTATGGAGCATTGCTCTTAGGAAATGATATTCAATATTGTTGGTTCCTTTTCCCCAATGACGAGCTAACTCTGTATGTCCACCCTGTCCCTTTGGAAGATAATGTGATGGTGTTGGCCCAAAACACTAACAAAACACGTCCAACTAGGTATGAAATTTGGCTCAAGCTGAAAAACAAGTCCGGGATAGGGTATCACTGCCTTAAGAGGCTGACTCAAGATGTTCTCGATATGGGTGCCCTCAATTTTTCAAACAATGTGTGTTTTTTTGCATCCGTACTGGCCTGCTTGTCCATTAATCATCACCAAGGGTAGAAATAACTAAGACCACATCAAAACAATCTGTAACTTTCATATAGATAATCACACCTTTGTTCAAATTTCTGGATCAGGAATTTTTTGTTCATACATCGGTATGCTAGGGCACTGTTCTACTTACATAAAGTGTTGTACTGCATGAAACGAAAAATCGATTCATCATCTTACCTTTGGAATTAAGCATTTTTAGTGAGTATCTTATTTCTAGTTACTATATACCGACACCAAAATCTATTTTGAAATTTTTGTAATCTCTGAGTCAGCTTTAAGTTATGCCCCCACAGGGGTTACATTTGATACCTTCTGCCACCCCCTCAAGGCGAGATTATCACTTATACTCGTCATGGTCTTGCAAAGGGTCCACTTTACACTTTCAGGACCACTGTAAAGATGCCTATGGTTTAACCACAACAAAATGCCAAGTGACCCCCCCCCCCCCCTCCGGCAAACTGCATAAAACCTAAGTGAATTATGAATGAAGTGAGCCCCCTCATGTGCGGAACTCTCAATTTTCATATCCATGTAGTGATTTGCACATTTTGGCAGTAACCAGCTCCAACAATCACATGACACATTTTTACACTGCAGGACTTTTTTTTATATTCAACAGTTGCAACAATTTTACAATAAAGAAAATCCTTACTCATACTCATTACTCCATCACTTTCTCGATCAACCCTCCCCACTGCGCTCGGCACGGCCCACTGGCCCAACCAACGCCATGATTTTTTTTTTTTTTTTTTTGGCCTACACTTTACAGATTTTGATTGACATCAATTAAAGGTGGCATTTCGTGATTCTGGCACTTCCTGTGTTTGTTCAGTTCGCTAATTCAGTTGATTCTGATCTTGCGTGTAGCCCTAGGATGAAAATCGGTGGGGGGGGTGGGGGGGGGGGGGACGAGGCTGTGATCACGAAATGCCCCTTTAAGGTAAACCTATTTAAAAAAATAATATGGTGATGGTCATGTCGTTGCCAGAGGGGGGGCAGGGGGGCCGCGGCCCCCCCCCAATAATTGTTTCGTTCGGTTAGATGAGCCGTCGGTTCACTTGAAAAATTCAGGTAATGGCACTTGCAGGCCGGATTTGGTCGGCACGTATAGGTTTAAAAGTTCAATGGACAGCTGTGCGGACAAGTAATTTTAGCAAAATCGTACAAAAACTTAGCCCTCAGAAGACCTTTAAAGCATATAAAACCCAAAATTTTCAGGGGGCTTTCCCTCGACCCCCACCGGGGCTTAATTCGCCCTGGACCCCAACAGGGCCCTAAGGCGGGCCCTGGACCCTACCCATTTTCTGGCGGTTGGGATGCGACACTGGCCCCCCCCCAATATGAAAACCGAAGCTACGTCCACTGCTGGTGAATTGTCATTTAGTGTCGAACGTACCCTTTACGTGAGCCGATATTGCTGAACGGGAACATGGACAACTTATGTGCTCTTCAAAATTCTTTTTAGAAAGTACTTACAGTTTCCTAAACGCCTCCAGCGACAGTAGTAAAGCCAAAGTAGCAATTCTCTGAATAGTAACTATGGTCGAATTGTTAGGTAACACTCCGAAAATTCATAAATACTTGACTCAAGGAACTGGCCCACGCTGCAGCTCACATGATCAATGTGGTTTGCTAACTGCTTTCGTTTTACCATCCGGGAACGCACTGACACTGTCAAAATGTGCATTTGAATGTTGAGCTATGCAATCGGATTGTTGTTGCTGTGCAGAGTTAAAATTGCAATCCAGGCACCTGGGCACAACGAAGTTTGCGATGCAGGCTCCGCCATTGGAAAGACAATTTTTTTTTTCAAAACGAATGTGAACAATTAGAGTACACTCTTTTCTAAATTCTTTTTAATCTTAACGTACACTCAATTACTAGACTGCTAAAAGGGGCTGTGATGTCCATTGTCTTACACAGTGATTTGCTGGTGACCGTTCATAGGCTGTCCCCTTCTTTAGTCTGCAAAAATTCCGCAATCACTAAAGCCTCCAACATAGCATGTTGAACGAACGTTAACATTGTCACATGGGATCGGCGGCCTTTCCGCATGATGATATTAACCCCAAGTGCCTTTAGTTACCATTAATCCTATGAATATTGCTCATGGGCATATTGTGACCACACGTCTACAATTCATTTTGCCTCTGGAAATGTACATAAGATTTGTCTCTGGCCTACCCTATTGTCCCAACCCAAGTTGTCGCCCTATGGGTATTTACAACCCTTTTGCGGTACCCGAAACTAATTTCATTCTCTCCACTTGGCAAATATTGGAATTCTTCCAATTTCCTTTTTTTTGGTATGATTCAATATCCTACCACCACAATTTCAACTAGCCCGATGGTTGCTCTGGCTTTTTCCGCAACGAAAGCCCCTACTATCTCCACTAGGTACGGACGACGACGTGCAACGCTACGGACGAGCTAATTTCAAAGAAAAATGCCAGTTATTCCGTGAGGCTCCGAATGGTCATAGGGGTGTTGGCACAACAATCATGACAACATTCTTTCTAATATTTGTAGTACTGAACGTGCGGTACCTGCACTCTGTTCCAACAACAGGTCTTTGAGGTAATGCTTTGGGCAATTGTAATTGAAGTACTTCGTTTTCTGGCTTAACAAGCAGAATCTAATTTGTTTTGGTTGCTAACAACAAACAAAATGACTAGACAAGAAGGAAACATTCGCTGTATGGGCTCAGCCATATTTGAAGTTGGCAAAGGGCGCACTTTGGTGAATACCAGCAGCCCAGCATCGGATGCGGCGCTTCTTGAGATGTGATTTCTAAATCAAAATGCTGAAGAAACGCTCATGGCAACAAGCGAATTTTGTTTGTTAACAAAAAAATCCGTATAGCTTTCCTACTGGAGGTTTTGGACAAAGCCCTAGAAGCTGAGAAAACTAACTGTTAATGTATTCTGGCAGCACTATTCTTCACAAACTGGTGGTTTGCAAACGCGTTCTTCATACCAACCTTTCATATCAATGTGCAAGAAAAGAGACCGATCAATATGCCAAAATCGCTGAAAATGTTACCCTTCTCGACCGTACATCCCCAAAGCCTACCCTCCCCTTTTCCACTAATAACCCCTCCCCCTGGGCAAAATACTGATTCACTATGACCATCCATCAGGGGCATCCCCAGACAATTTTTAAGGGGGTGGGGGCAGTGTTGTTGATTTTTGTTTTGGCCGACAAAGAATTATAAATTTTTCGGCTCGCTTGCGCTCGCCAGTAGACCCACAATTTTTTTTTCACAAACTCGCTTCGAAATTCTGAGAGAGGGGGGGATCGATCAGAAGGGATCCACCGGCACCGACAACCAGTCCATTTCCAAGCTCTGCAAACAAAACAAACAACAAAAACCCCAGCTAGTGAGTGGACGCAACCGATAATCCACCCATCCACTCAGTTGCGCCGACATTAATACCCACACCGCCGACAAATCAACATTTTGCCGACATAATTTTTCTAAATGTGGGGGTGGTTCACACCCCCACCCCCCTCTGGGACGGCCCTGATTAGTGTAGCGATGAAAAGTCCCGAAATTATGCTCTAGTGCATATGGTCCTGCATCATAAATAATCTGGATATAGGTAAATATGCTCCAGGAAGCATATTTGACTATGCTCATGAATCATACTTGAATGCACATGCTCCAGGAGGATATATGGGCAAAATTGCTCCTGGAGTAAGTGGAGAATTTCTAAGCCAGCCCTGCTCCAGAGCATATTTGCCATATGCTCCTGGAGGCACGTGTATTCAAAGTTGACTTTTTTTATTTTTTAGATTATTTTGCTCCAGACCATATGGTCCTGAACATATGTTCCGGAGCACATTTTGGACCAAAATATCATACAAACAAGGGGCAGCTCAACTTGAGAGAGAGTTCGATCATGGCGTTCATTGAGAGCTATTGAGTGCAGTTGATAGTTCAAATGTGAAATGCCCTGCCAGGCCTATCCGGCGTTTCCTCCCCACATTCAATTTTGTGCTCATATTCCACCTTTAGTTGGTTGTACAACTTTATGTAGGCCTAATTGAACTTTTGCGACATGTGGCCTAGACTTTTTGTCATTATTACCCTTGACTTCGACTAGAGTTGGCGACGATTGGGGTTCCGTCGTCAGTTGACGCCTTCCAAAGTTACATTTATGACCCCTTTTTTGCTGTTTTTAGCGCAATTTACACTACACGTTTCCAATTTAATTTTCTTCCTAATTAACTGTCAAAGGTAGCGCTAATTGTGAGAATTCTGGTAGTTATATTGGTTCCTTTTCTAACTTTATAATCCTGGTCCGTCTCGTTCTGTGGTACGCTAAGGCGACTGGAAGGGGACGAACCTGGAACCTCGGCGGCGGGTTCTGCTCTCTTTTCGTCATCGTTAACCATTTGTCATGTGAGGGCGCCATGACAGTAAAATACGCCTCCAGGCGGTGGCGCCAAGCTTCATTCATACGCAAAACTCCTAACGAGTCATGGACTAGGCCTGTAATGACCGGAATTTGAAGTCACTGGCGCGTTTATAATAGAATCATGAGTGGCGAGTGGGAATTCCCGTACAGAGCCGCGGCCGTTTAAAGGTCCATGGCCCGATCGTCTAAGAGCCTCGTCCCCAGAAGCCCAGATTTACCGGAATTGGTCCACCATTTGGTCTCAGAAGACAGCACGATTTTTTTCTCCTTTACCCTGTGAAATCTTAGTTAGAGCCAGGATGTTTGGTTTGTAAGTAATGAGCAAAAGTGTACCCCAATTTGGTCGACCATATAATTTAACACAGTACTCTATGGGCTTTTACGAATCACGTTTCTGCTCTCGACATAAACCATTGAATATCGCGCGAAACTTTACAGGTGGGTTTTTTTTGGTTGAAGGCCAATCTACAAAGATGAAATCCATATCCTTAAATCGGCCATCCCCCTTTAAATTGGCCTTCATTTTAATCGTGTTGCATAATGTGCTGCAAAACTGTCATCAAAATCGTTTTTAAAGACCGGACATGAGAGGCTTGCTACATGCATGTCACGAATCATCATTCCACGGTGGGGGCATAGGCTACCGGTTACCGAAGGGCGGGGCCTTTTACAACATTGTCCGCAGCTATAAATAGCTGTGACCCTGCGATTGAACAATGAGGGCAACAAGCCCTCGTTCAAATATCCCGTTTGTACCGTTATTCATCAACAAAAATACTTACATCTGGAGTGTGAATTCTTCAACTCCCAACGATTTTGAGTGGAAAACTATTGATATAAACTATTTTCGACTTTAGAATATTTGGTCAAGTTTTTCGTGATTACGTGCTAACCTATGGGAACGGCAAAAACGACGCTACTTGGCCGCCCCCCCCCCCCCCCTGATAAGCCCCAGCGACTCAGGGACGCCACTTTTTAGTTTGGATCGAATTGTTTTAAACGTTTTTTTGGTTTTCGGTAACTCATAGCATCGACGTGACATTTCTTCATTATTTTTTCTATTTTTAGTGCGGACTTTTCATTTTAGCGGCGGTCTTTCTACACGTAGGACAAAATACTGGAATAAAACTGTTATTTATCATCGCTGGGCGACAATTTTACTTCTGTTTGGATTTGGATATTCCTGTTCTTCTGCGGCACCGCCGGGTTACCTGCATTTCATATAGGTGCATGATTTAGATTTCTGCTATAACGCGTAATTGAATAGAAATGTGTTTACGCGGCAGTGACGGGTTTGGTTTTGCCAAGATTTTGGGTCGCAGTTTGCCAAATAGCTTTACTCCCATGACATTTGTTCAACTTGACTTCCCTTTCGAATAATGATGAATATATGTTCAAAGTTAATTGAACACACAGTAGAACCCTACTTTTATTTTTCGTGCAAGAGGACAGGCTAATTTGTGTTCCCCATCATGAACATAGCTTAATCCTAGCAGGGCGGTTGATATCACACCTGAAGCCTTTCCTGCTACTGGATTAAACAATGGCTCCTGCAGTTTCAGATGAAAAGGGAATCTGAAGCGTTTGTTCCTCTGCCTACCGAGCGGATTTACTTATCAATAGCCCCGTTATTTGCTGGAGTCAATGATCAATGATGTACATCCGTTGGTACTGCATATTCGGGGGAAAATTTAGATGACATTCAATCCATTGTCTACAATGTGCACATCCTAGACGTGGAGAACACACGTAGAACTGTTTTTTTATATTTTTAAAAATTATTTCGGAGAATGATGTACTTCCCAACTGTGCGCCACCTGTCCTTATCCGACCGAGCATCTTTTCTCCTTGGCCTCATAGCCTTATGATGGAACATTAGTTGGGTCATCTGGCGCAATTCCGTGACCGTGGAGAGCAGAGCCTCATTGAATCTCAGTGGATTTGTCTTCTATGAGGTTACTGAACATGATTTTCCCCCTCCTGGATTCCGCCCACACTTTCGCGAGGGGCACCCCGCTAAATTTGTTACATTACCATTCATAGAAGGCATCTCCCCTGAGAATCTGCTCTGCTCTCCACGGTCACGGAATTTCCCAACTGACCACTAATGGCCAAAGTTAATTGAGCACACAGTAGAATCTCAAACTTTATTATTCGTAAAGGATGACAGGTAACTTGTGTCCACATCATGAAAAATACCTTTAAATTGAGGTGTGGTAAAAATATATATTATAACAAAAAAAAAAAAAACAAAATATAAAATAAAAAACGCCCATAGGTATGCTTACAAGATATGTTGAACTGATGGGGAAGAAGATCAAAATAAAACCCGAGGATCTTTAATCTTTGATCCCACCCTCCCAATAAAAGATGTAAAAAACACACACATTTGAGTAATGTGAACAAACATTAGATAACCGAGAACTTCAAAGACAGACACGGACGAGGACAGGACAACACAAAGCGTGTACGAGACAAGATAGACTAGGGTAGCTACGGGAAGCCACGGGAAGTATACGACAAGATAGAAATATGATAGCATGTTGCAGGAGATTTTTAACATTTATAATCACACAGAGTACTTTTTATATTAATTTTAAGTTTAAAAGCAACGGGTTGTTTTACTGATGCAGTGCCTTATCAAGTTTGTTCCAGGAGGCCATGCAAGACCAGTAAATTTTTATGAGTTTTCTAATTAATGAGAACGGCATTTAGAAGTCTGGTAATGATGAGCCTTTCTTGTATTATCATAATGAATTCCTATTTTGGTAAAAAACTTAAAATGAATTTGGAAGGTCCTTGTTGGAATAGCGATCACATGAAAAAGGGGCAGTTTTGAAGTTTATTTATGTCAAATATATTATGTATAAGGTTTTCAATTCGTAGAAGAGTGGGAGAACGGTACACGGTATAAGGTTTAGTGTTGTACATATCCGATGCCTGTTTTGAAATGTAAAGTTTGTCTACTTTGGTTGTTTAGGATTTGTGATGCCCATGCTATTCAATAATGAATATAAGTGAAGTGTGTGTCATCATCATCAGCCTATGTCCGTCCACAGTTGGACGAAAGCCGCAACATGTTTTTTCCATGCTGGATTTCGGCCTCCCCTTCCACGCTGTCCCTATGTGCGGGTTTGGAAGGGACCCTGGTACATAGAGTAATGTGGGGGGCAGGTAACAGCCCCGGGATGGTCCCCTACTCTTTTCGATAGGTCTGTACTTTTTACGTGTTTCAGATGACTCACACGGGACCAACAGCTTTACACGACTCTCTGAACCATAAGGCGCCAGACACCCGGTTGCATACACCTGCACATTTTGCGCAATGGGTGGGAGCGAGGAGAAATTCCATAACTGCGCAATTATGCAATCTCCGACCTTATAGGACTAGTTGAGTATAACAAGAACCCCCGACTCTCGCTGTGGTCGAACCAGGTCCGCTCGATCGATATTATACCCTTCCGACGGTTCGCGCCTTAGGACCGCTCGGCCAATTTGTTGAAGAAGTGCGTGTGTTTGAGTTTTTTAAGAATGCCAACACCTTTGGAGACCTGATTGGTTGTTTTAAAGGGGCATTTCGTGATCCACAACCTCGCACGCCCCCGACTTACCTAAAAAAGTTGAGATTTTTATATCATCCAAACCTTAGCCTTAGTTAATCCATGTGTACCAAATCTTACGTGCAAATTCGGTCGCATCCGTAAGAAATAAGCATTTTGTATTTTTTCTGTCAGAAATTGCAGTACAGTGGCCTATGGGACCGTGGGAACAAAGTATTTGCTCAGAACACAAAACCGCAAGATCGGGATCAACTCAAATTTCGTGAATAAGGTTTTCTCAAGGATATCTAGTGAACCATGAATAAAACAGAAGGTGCTGGAATCACGAAATGCATCTTTAATGATGTGGTGTTTCCAATTTAGTTGACTGTCAATTATGACTCCCAAAAATTTGTATGGTCAACGGGCTCGATTGGGATATTATCATTATTGATATTGATTGTGTGTTTTGTATGTTTTTTGTTTTTGCTATAGTGTGGAAGTGAATGCAATTAGTTTTTTCTTACATTTACGTTAGGGATAGTTTATTGGCCTTAAACCAATTGGAGACATTTTGGAGTTCGCGATTAAAAATTTTAATAAGCGTGTTCATGTTTGGATTTGAAAGGAATATGTTGGTATCATCAGCAAAGAGTACATAGGAAAAGTGTTTGAAGCTTTTAGAATGTCGTTGACATTATATAAAAGAGCAGAGGACCAAGTATAGAACCTTGAGGAACGCCGCATGACACTGGAAGGAACTTAGAAGAGTGAAGATTGAATGTGGTAAATTGCTTCCGATCCTGAAGGTAGTTCGAAAGAAGTTTCAGAGGCATTCCATACTGTTAAAAATGTTCCTAATTTTACCAGACTTTACCTTTTAAATTACGGTAAACCCCCAATTATTCAATAATCTTAACGCTTTATTACCTATACCTAACAATAAAAATTACATTTTTGAATATTTTTGTAAAACTTAAAATGTAAATAAACAGTGGCTAAAATAATACTGCACATTTTGAAAAAAAGGTAGTATTTATACACTGACCGTTATCCGTAATATTACGTTCTTTTGTAACTTACTTGTTTTTAATGTAAGAATATGAACTATGAAAATCGTTTTACCAATAAAATGTGTTAAATAACGTTATAAGAAATGTCATTAAAAATGCCGAACCTATCATTTTTAAAAATAGTTTTAAAAACTCTTTTCCTCTTTTTTGTATTATTAATTAGTTTAATTTGAAAAAAGTAGTACATTTAGCATCTGCTATCAGTAAAGTCATTTAGTTTGTAGTGGATAAGGTTTAGGACTTGTAATCTTAAGGCCCAGGTTCGAATCTATGTACGGTACATGTATTAAGTTTATTCATATGATAATTAAGTAATTGGTGACATGTGTACATTACCATATAAAACAAGTGTATAAACTGGTTTAAATCATTATTTTTTCACGTTTTCCCTTTGTTTATTTCCTTTTTTCTCAACATTGTTTTCCTGAAATATAACTTTTTTACAACCATGTGGTAACGTAAATGTAGCGTTTGCGTGATGGCATAGCTACAACGCGAAAATTTGGTCAGAGGATTGTAATAACGTTTTAATTGTTAATATTGTTTAAACAAGTCAAAAACAACAATAACGTTGAAGCTGAGATTTTACGCTGTTATTTTACGTTCCCTGCAATGGTTTCGTATTTGTACGGCTCCAGTTATTTTACGTTCTGCACGTTGTGAGTCCCAGCTGCCAGTCAAATCCCTGTTTTTTTACAGGTTCATTTTTAACAGTGCACGTATCCCATAGTAGTGCAGTTTGGAGATTAAAATGTCATGATCAATAGTGTCAAAGGCTTCTGAGAGGTCGAGGAAGATCCAGATAGTGTGGTGTTTTTCTGATAGTGTGGAAGAGATTTTGTGACATATATCAAGAAGAGCAAGGTCTGTTGAGTGTTTATTCCGGAAACCGTACTGATTGTCGTGAAGAATATTATTAGAAAAGAAAAAAATATTATTAAAAGAAATTATCAAGCCTGTTATAGATGAGTCGCTCAAGAATTTTGAGAAGCATGGAAGGAGGGAAATACGACGGTAATTTGGAAATGAGTGGGGATCATCTTTTTTTTAAAATAGGAAAGACTTTTGCAATCTTGAGAGTCGAAGGGAAGACACGTGTGCAAGCTGTGGAATGTGGAAGGTTGAAAATATGAGCAAGAGGCTTAGCATGCAATAAAGGGAGCAATTTCCTTGACTACGCTTGGATTGATATCATCAAATCCAGGACTCTTGCCATTTTTGAACTGGCTGGTAATATCAAGAATTTCCTTCTCTGAAACAGGCGTGAAGAAGATGGACTTTTCAGAAGGATTATTTAGAAAATCAGTGAAGTTACAGGCCAAAGTGTTAATCTTACTGGCAAGCTTTGGTCCAATTTCGGCAAAGAATTTATAAAATTTGGTGGTTATATCATTTGGATCAGTAATTTTTGTATTGCCGTCAAGAAAGTAGTTTTCCCTCTCGCGACTTTTACCCAATATGTCATTGATGGTGCGCCAGGTATGTTTGATATTATTTTATAGTCGTTAAATTTATTATTGTAATAATCTTTAAAAGAGAATACGTATAAGATGAGCGAGTTTATTTCTATAAGTAATATATTTTTTTTTCATTCACATTTTATTTTATTAATCTTTCCATCCACAGTCCAGGCAATGTTTAACAATGTTAATAATTGGTTGAACATTTTACAAAAAACACAGCAAGTTTTGGAATATTACATTCAACAATTTTCTTCAAATAAGTATTTCCAGTTATGCCATCTGGTATTGACTTGTGTGGTTTAAAAGTTTGTTGTTAAACATACACTTTTCTTTGGTGGTACAACATTGAATTCAGACTCATTTTTTCTTCTTTTCCCATATCTAAAAGAAGTTCTCTCACCTTTAATCTTACTTTTATAAATACAAATTTTAGACCAGAAGGATATTATTGAATACATGGTCTTTGTAGTGTAATTACCCACAATACCATCTCCTTAACTCAGACAATATTGACTCTAGTGTTTTAAAAAAACCTGAACACCATATGAAAATCATTCCAAACTTTCTGAAGTAAATTACAGTTCCCCAAACAATGGATTATACCTTCGTCATCCCCACCACAAAAGGTTCACAGAGGGTTATTTGACTTCCCCAATTTTGACTAAGAAGTATTTGACCCAAATCCTGTTTAGGAGCCGAACTGGAACAATGCAGTTTGTCCTTCATAAGTACACTTCCAATTGTAATAACAACAATCTTGACCAATCTATTTCAGAAATTGTTGGTGCTAAAATCAGTTCCATTTTCTCAATACACTTTTATTGAACCTTCTTTTCTGTTAACAAGATATTATAGAAACGTTTACAACACCTTTTTGCATCCTTAAATAATGGTGTTGACAAAATACCCCCGAAATGGCAATTGCAGAGAATTTTTTTGCTGTATTTAAAAGATGAACAAATGGTTTTTCAATCTGCCTTTTTGTATGCCATAAAGAGTAAGAAAATTGTTCTACTAAGAATTACATTTTTCCATAAATCCCAATTTACAGATAAAAAATCACCATCAAGGGTTAACAAATCATTGATATATATAGAATACCATGTTTATCCAATCTTTATACATGAACAGACTTGTACCAGCCCCGCTTCAATTTTGCAATTATGCCAATACTGGAACTTCAAACCTCATTTCATTCCGTGGTACAAGCAATATTGAGAAATCTTTCCATGCTAGAAAACACTTTTCCGAAAGTTTGATTAACATTCCTTTATAATCTGTTCCAGTATACATCAGAGAATAGCAAAAATTACAGTTAGGTGTACTCACTTTAAATAAACACATTAACCTCCTTAAATTATCACTGCCTTGTATTTATAAACAATCACGACCAGTTAATCTTAAGTGCTTTGGCAAAAGGTTCAAATTGAATCATACTTGCAACCACAGCCCTTATAACAAGAAGCGCCATTTGATTTCTACTAATTCTGTCTACTTTACCTACCCCAAACAAACAATTATAAACTTTGTATTAATCTCCTAACCAGATCGTTATTGGGGTAGAAAGCGACAGGATCCAGATTATCAACTTTGGCAAAAAAGAGCTTTGAAACCACAACAATTCTACCCAGTACTGTCAGGAACCTCTTTGACCAGTGGTGAATTGTTTTTTGTAAGACCTGCATTGTGGGACATAGTTTTACCTTCCAATAACAATCGTTTTGTACAAAGTTGTAAACCCCAAGATACTAAAGGTGTTTTTTCACCCACCCACATAATTTATACTTTCTTACCTAAACCTTCTCACAACCTTTCTTTGAGCCAATCCACACCGCCTTTGTTTTTTCGACATTAATTTTCAAACCAAATATTATAAATGATCAGAAGACTGAAGGTGTGAGTAAGATCGAGTTTTTCTGTACCATCTAAATAAAACGGTTGTATCATCAGCGTAGTGTAGTACCTTATATTCCAAGTCATTTATAGCAATGCCCTAATATCTCTACAATGCTCTATGGCCACTATTAAAATCGTGAGACATAATAAAAAAAATATATTGGCGCAAAGACCATCCCCTTGACGACACGCCAGACTTAATCTCAAAATAATTGGGGTCATGTGCCCTTTACCAAAACACGTAGATTCGGCCTTTTCATATAAAACGGAAACCATCTTTTAAACCCATCCCCAAAATTCAAGCAGATCCATGGTTTTTTAAAAATAAATTTGGTGAGAACTGAATCAAAGCCTTCTCAAAATCAATTAAAAGTTAAGAGCCTGGAATATTATTAATTCTGTATAACTCATTATGTCGCAGACTGTCTTATGTTCGGGGAATTGTGCCACTTCGTCTAATATCATTTGCTTAATATCCAGAATAGTCTTAATTCCATATTGTGTCTAAAATCCATAGTCTACTGCACCACATACTCAATTTCATTTTGTATATTAACCATTTAGACTAATACCATTTCGTTCTAATCACCAATCGGCTAATTACCATTCGTATAATGCCCGTGGTATAATCACCACGTTGTCTACAACCATTTCGTCTAACGCCCATATTTCGTCTACTACCCATTTGGTATATCATCAGATTGTCTAAAACCATTTAGTCTAATGCCATTTCGTCTACTGCCCAATTTGGTATTAATCACCTGATTGTCTAAAACCATTCGTCTAAGTCATTTAGTTCTGACCCACTTGGCTAAGACCAATTGTTCTAAGCCCATTTCGACTAATGCCATTCGTTCTACTGCCCATTTGGCTAATCACAAGATTGTTAAAAACCATTTCGTCTATGTATTTGTTACTGACCAATTGGTCTAATGACCAGGGATGTCTTAAAAACCATCGGCTAATACCGTTCCGTCTAATGCCCATTTCGTTAATACCATTTGGTCTAAGGCATGTAAAACAGAGGGCACTATATTACAATATAAATAACAAAACACGACATGACATGTTGCCCACACAAACCCCCATTATTAATTCGAATTTCAACTTTTAGATACGTTACCTAGTTTTTCTTAAACATTGCCCATTCACACATTTCAAGTATAATTTGTGATGATGTTATGTTGACCTTTCATAAATTTATGCTTGTCAAAATTCTGCAACATGGTTGCAATGTTGTCATGTTAAAATTATTTTGGGTGTTGATGCATTTCTTTTCTTTTCGTCTTATTATTCTTATCTAAATTAAATGCATATAACACAGCATTCGAGAATCTGACTGGAATATGTGGCCAAAAGGTTAGAAATAATTTGAAAACTTTTCTTGAAAAACCGCGTTTTAAGCTAAAAATGATAAAAGAAAATTTACAAATTATTACAAAATATTAAATCTGAAAGGCCTATCCTTTCAGGTTGATCATGGCCCTGAAAAAAATTGTTTTGGGTGGGACGAATCTCTAAAAAATAGGACCCTTTTACGGACCCACCCCGTCTAGTAATCTGTTCTGCTCTCCATATAAGGTACTTAGTTTCAGCATGAACAGGACTGTGGGAATTATAGGCCAAGAAAAAAAAACAACAATAATAACAAAAAAAAAAACCAAAGTGTCTCAGAAGACGGCGCGAAATAATTGCTTTTAACCAAATGTGTTTTTAGAGCATTATTATTATATTATTATTATTTTAGTTTTTTACTTCAATGGAAACATCTTAAAAAAAAACTTCAAAAAATGGAGGAAAGTTTTAGCGCCCGAAAAAAATTAAAACTAGGTCAAACTGCATAAAAAATTTTTGCATTTTGCGTTGGCCTATATCATAACCACTGCATTAAATTTAGAAAGTTAATTTCAAAGTTAACCATATTGTGTGAACTGTAAGTAGGGTATAATCTTTTATAAACTTTTGTTTGCCAGATCGGTGTTCATCTTCCAACCAAAACCTGTCACAGTGTTATATTAATTGACAAAATGTAGCACTTTGAGAGAACGGGGGGTCACAAATGAAATGAATATGGGGAGTAAGCTGACGCTTCAAAACCCAGGCATTTGGTGACGCTGACTCAAAAAATAGGGGTCTTTGGTTGAGAGACCGCCAAAATGACCCGAAATAAAGGTTTTCGGGTGGGGGGGTGACAAATTTGCCTCAAAAATTTTCTAAAATTGTACAAAAATTTTTCACCCAAAAATTGGGGTCTTTTTAAGTGAACAAATATTCCCCAAATAGGGGTCTGCGGGTTTGACAGTTTGGTAAAAGTTTAAAAAATATGGGGTTCTTGTGTTGACATGCAAAAATATGAGGTCTTTAGGGGTGACAGCGATGCTGAATGAAAAATGGTGGGTCTTATTCTTACAGCCTTACATGCATGCGCGGTCACCTCCAAGGTCATGAATGACCTCGCGTGATTGAATGGATGTTTCGCGTCGTTCATAGATTTGCAGTAGAATAATGCATATAAGGCCCTCCTCCCAGTTATAATACAAAAAATAGAATTACGGCCGATTGAAACTCTGAAATAAAGACTGAAAGATACATTAGTGCTTTTTCACTGGTATCCACATAAAAACAGTCCTAGTGGCCCAGGGTATCTCACGCCTAGAAGACGAGAGGCTCGGGTTCGAGCCCGTGTATTGTTCGTCTTTTTATTTAGTTCTTGTTGCTCGCCAGTTTCTCCGAGCTTATATTATTACCAAATTAATTTACCGGTGTCAAATGAGATATATTCCCCTAGAGAAATAGTCCGGGGATTGCGGTTCCTAGGGATAGTCGTCCTTGGACCTCTGGCCCTAGGAATAGTAGCCTGTTTATTTTATTTTTAAGAATAGGGCTATACACTAATTACATCTCTCAATTTTTATTGGGTACTCATTTCTTTTCCAGAGGTATTTACACCATTAACACATTTCCAACACATGGCCATTTTCCATAATTGTACCCTTATTTCCCAAAACCACATGAGCAAAAATTGGGACTTTCGCCTATTTTCTCTAGAAAATTAAACATTTTGCCGATTTGTGGACGTTATGACGTTCATTGTGACGACATTATCGGTATGTTGGTAATTATTTTGGTATCAATGGAAAGAAAAAGATCATAACTATCACTGGTATCAAAATCATAAAGCACGAAATCGAAATCCCCAAGGGAGGTGGTAAAACCCACGAGGTCACCCCACCCCCTTGGTAAAACCATGTTTAAACAAAATGGCTAAGACAAGATTAGAGGGTCTTCACGAACCAAAACGAGTTATTGAACTGCTGTATAGCACACTTTATGGTTAATTCTGTTAGTTTTAGAAACCTTTTGGGGGTCTCAGATTCTATGAACTTTTTTTGAAGATTTCATTCTTAAAGGTTCCATTATAGGGCCACCAGGGGGAAATTCTAAGTCACATTTTTTTCCTTAGAGTGTTATAGCAACAGCATACAAATAAAATATTTGACGGATGAAATTTTGACGGTGCAAACGAGGAGATTTTGAGACACCCAAGATATTGTGTCCAAAATAGTAAATTGCTATCGACTTAGAACACTGGAATACTTCTTACCTGGTAATTGGCTACAGAAATGTCTTAAAAGAGAGAAAAAAGTGATGTTGATTGTTTATTATTTTCAAATGTAAAACATTATGATGACACCTTATATGTGAAATCTCTCACTGCACCTTTTAAGTTGCTTTGGGTTATGCGAGCCAGTTTAAACAGTTTATTTTCTAATTATTAAGGTTTTGAAGAACTCACTTCCTACTTTCCTTTGTAGCTGAAACGCTTTCTTTCTTTCTGTCTTTTTGCTTGAAATAATCAGCACTGTAACTGACTGTAATACAGGAGTGAAAATCGGTTAGAATTCTTTAAAATTCCTCGGACTTGAACACAAATTCCTAAGAACCAGTAGTTTACCTACCACATGGACAATATTCCTACAGGACTAAGAGTCCGTCCTCGTCGGACTTGGACCATAATTCCTAAGGATCGATATTCTACCTTGAACCTGGACATAGTTCTCAAAGACGTATAGTTAACCTATGATGGGAACTAATACTAAAGTACTGTGCAGTCCATGTTGGGAAATGGACACTTAATCCCTAAGGAACGTAGTCCCCCCTCGCTCTGGCAGGGCATCAATTTCTATAAGGACTATAGCCAAAACCCATCTTCCGGACCCATCTTCGGAACTTTAGAAAACTAAAATCCTTTGGAGATGGACATGCTTTGGACATGTGCTCAGGCCACAGGGTGTTTTTTACTCGCATAAAAAAGCCCGGTGTAGGTGCCATTCTTTTTGGTCAGGTCTCAATATAAACAGGATACCATCTACAACTTCAGGCTTGGCTGGAATTGGATGATACCAGATTGACATTCATTTCAATGGTTGTCCTTTGCGTGACAGGAAAAAGAAGTCTTACTGTGGGCAGCATAGGACCTATGGTACATGAAGTCCCTGACCTCTTTGAGTTGGGGGCTACCGCCTGTAGTGCAGACTAGGTTGATGATTATCTTACTCATGACGGCAATATTCTTCTTTTTTTTTTGCTTAGACTAAATGGGATTAGTAGACAAAACTGGTCTTAGACGAAATGGGTTTAGACAAGGGGTTAGGACTAAATGGTGATTTTAGACCAACTGATTATTAGACGAAATGGGTTTAGACACAATGGGTTTAGACTAAATGGTAATTAGACAAACTGAACATTAGACGAATGGGATTTAGACCAAATTGGATTAGAACTAAAATGGTTATTAGACCAACATGGTCATTAGACGAACTGGGTTTGACAAAAATGGGTTTCGACAAATGGTAATTAGACCAACGGATCATTAGACGAAAGGGTTAGAAAAATGGTTTAATGACTAAATGGTATTATACCAACTGGTTAGTAGACTAAATGGGTGTAGACCAAATGATATAGCTAAGTGGAAGTTAGGACCTATGGGATTTAGCCGAATAATGGTTTTGACAAAATGGCAATTTAGACCATCTGGTTATTAGATCAGTGACAATAGACAAAAGGGTTATTAGCCTAAGGGGCAATTGGACCATCTGATTTTAGACGAAACGGTCTTTATAAACCAAGTGGTTATTAGACGACATGGAATTAGACGAAGTGTAGATAGACCTTATGTTCTCACCAATTATACTTCCTGCCATAAATAAATGACTGATCAAAGCTGACTTAATCTGTGGAAGCACATTTTTAGCGTTGGCAATACAGTGGAAACAAGTTTATATGACACATTAAGGAGGGACATTGGTATCCAATTTTTAGAAAAGACGAGCTTTTGGGACCTTTAGAGGAGCAGAGTAGTACACCACTCTTTTGTGTTAATGGAGACAGCCCGTACGAAAGGACTCATTAAAATTGACTTAATAAAAAACCATGAAAGATCATTGAACAAAACTTTATAAAATTCAAACTGTGTAACCATCTAAACCAGGACTTTTATTATTGCTATACCCTTTAAAGCACCCAGAAGCTCCTCGTGTTGAATTGGCCCCTCCAAACTTTTTCTCTGGTTGAATCTTTTAACCGGGTTTATAAAATTATACCGAATTCACCAAATCTCCAACTTGCTTGATATCTTGTGTCTTTTGTTACTATATAACCCGCTTATAAAAATTGGGGATTTCATCTAAAACTATACCTTGTTTGTAGATTTGGTAAAATACCATCCGAAACCACAATTTAGGAAATAGCTTTGTTTGCAGAATTCCTTTTTTTCCAGACTTAAAGAATAGGAAGAAGGCTTTTCACCAGTTTCCAGCCATGTAGCCTTGACCGCAACATGGGCCCATCCATCTTGGATCTACGAAGATATTCAAGCTCAGAATTCTTATCATTGATCGTCTCCAAGGAATTTGGGTCCAAGGTATGATGATGACGCTCCATCAAAATACTCGATATCGGCCACAAACTCAGATTCTCGGCGAGGAGGGGCCCTCCTTCTTTTAAATGATTGAAATAGGAATAGGAAATTGGTTTTACCACGAATCTCTAAATAGGGTGGTATCAAAAACAAACTGTCGCTGATGGACTAAATTCAAGTCGTGGGGTTGAATCTCAAAAAACCTTTATATCCCCTCTCTTGTCACGGTGAATCTCAAAAAATATTATTCCAATTATATGGAGTGGCTAGCATACTGTTAAAATGACCTCTTGTAGAACTTTTATCTTGAATTTTAACATAATCCTTACTTTTCAGAAGAGAATTATTGAATGCCAATAACTTTACCCTTAGGATAAATCATTTAAAGATAAAAGTGGTTGACAACTATGGAATGGTCGGTCCTATAGCTGGGCAAAATCTCTGTATTTGAAATAAATTCAAATCTTTTCTGAAATTAAAAAGAAACTCTAATCTACTCATTTTCAGTGGATTGGGTTGCCTCCAAGTAATAGTGCTCACCATTTTCATTTATAACATCTCCAACATCAATATAACATCATACTCTTGGATTAGGTCCAAAACCACTTTCCTCGATTTAGGGGGGATTATTAATATGAGTGTAGTTGTTGTAGGTTATCTAACTTCGGATCAAGAACCAAAATCCAGTCCCCACAAATAATATAGTTTTGTATTTCTGAAAATCTTCAATGACCTTTTTAATATTATGGTAAAAAAAAACAGGGAGAATCCTTTTTGGACCATAAAGTGAGCATAAAGTGAATCTTGTCACAGAAAAACTAACATAGATGACAACATAATTACCCTATCATCAATATGTGTACTGTGAATAGTATAATCAAAGTTGTTATTGAATTAGTATTGCTACACCTCTTGACTGTCGAATTTAAATACGCTAACAAAATTAATCACCATGTCACTTCTTTATCCAATTATGCTTAAAATTGGTATCAACAATGAGTATCTTGCAGGCAATAAATCATACAGTTTTTACTCTCAAATAATTAAGAAACATCAAAAACGCTCTTATTATCTGAGAGACCACGACAATTCAGTGGAATTATTTTACACTATAGCCATCAAACCAAACAATAATCGTGATAATCATAACCACATTATTTCTCCCCAAATTGTAAAACCATATTCCTGTCATGTTACAGTACCACATTGGAAAAATTGTTTGAAAATACTTTGGACTTCTTGTGAAAAAGTATACAAGTGTATATTTGTTTTTGTCGGACCTTCATACGTGATTTTATATATTTTTTTTGTATTAATTATTTCGAGTCTTTAATTGATTTTTTATTCCAATAGTGATCCCACATGGTTTGTTATCTTTTAGTAGGTTTATGTTTTTATAGTTGGGGGGCGGGGGGGGGTGGTGGGGGGGGGGGGTTGTTGTATAATGTGAGAATGTTGAAAAAAAACTTATATGAATGTTGTCCGCACAATCGTTTAAATAAACATTCGTCCAAATAGTGCTATGTAAATCAGCTCATAGAGCTGCATGTTAGTTTTATTTTTCTGGATATACGAAATTTATGATTGAGTTTGAGATTAATGTTTTTAATCATTATTATCGTTTATTTATGATTGGAAGACTGGAAAGTGATTCAGTTATGTCGCTAAAGAGTATCTACCAAGAAAACTTGGCCACGTAAAAAAAACCACCAAGTTTTTTTAAAAAGAGTACGGAGCAATAAAAGTAATTAAATCTAACAGATCGCACCAAGTATACTCAAGTGGCGTCGCACCCATTGGCAAAGCTTGGTCCCATTTTTCTTTTCCGAATTCCTTTGTTGTGGAGAACGTCCATATTTCATTAAAGGAACCATCATCATTAGACCCAATTGTTGATTAAATAATTCCAAATGCACTTGTTTTCTTGTCTAAGGTTATATTGGCAGTGTGAGTTTATGAATTTAGTACTCTTATTTATTTTGTAAAAGGCCCCGTCGTGTTTGCCGTGAATACGTTTCAAGTTGATTATTGCTTAGTTGTTGTTTTCTTGCTTGATTTCTATTGTTGGAAGATTGGTTTATTCAATGCTTACAGAGACCTCTCTCTCTCTCTCTCTGGTAGGAAGAGAGTCCTAAAGACGAAGGAGGTTCCCTTGCTCTGGTTGACCCACAAGAAGAGCAATGTTTGAACTCGGTATTAACATCCAGCGCCTCTAGCATGAAATATATAAATTATATTTAGGCTGTTTGGAGGTGATGTAGTGGGAAAGGGGGCATTTTTCTTTTGAATTGTAGAAGAAAAATGGGGACCAGTTTGCCCAATGGGCAGACGCACTTTGAGTATTACTTGGTGTATTTCTTTAGATTTATTAACTTATATGGCTCGTACTCTTTTAAAAATTGGTGGTTTTTTACGTTGTCCTAGGTTTTTTTTTGGTAGATTTCCTGATTTTGTGAACATTAAATAGCTGTGCAAGTCGAAGTAGGTCAATTTGCAAGAAAAATCCTGTTTCTGCGAACAGATTATACACTTGTGAGTGTGTGTGATTATTACATACGTTGTATGTTGTATCGATTGTCGACAGGAACGTGATGTGTTATTTAAATATAAGGTAAAGCAAAGGGTTTAGGAAGTATTGAACACTGGTGAATATATTTATTAATACACTGGGAATATTATTTATTAATCTATAAGTAGTTTAAAATTTCAGATTGAACATGTTTATAATTTATAGTATTCGAAGTCGATTGGGTTTTTCTTCTCGGTATATTCAGGTAATTGTTTGGTTGTCAGTTGCTTTAACTTGATAATAAAATATGATAGAGCTTGAAGTCCATGGGCTATCAAAATGATTATTATATTTTTATAACTTAAACGTTCAGTGATTTTGAAATTTTTATCTCATTCAGGTTAGTGGATATTCAAGATTGTAAGGTTCTGCAATTTTAGGCTTTTCACAAAGAATAGAAATTAAAAAGGGCATTAAAATTGTGGACAGTATTTTAGTTCCTTTGTTGATTAACACTGGTTATTTACGTTTTAAAAGAGAAAACCAATGAGTTACCTGATTTGCATTCAGTAAGACAGAATTTTACCAAGCGCCCACGTAATTTTTTTTCATTCTATTGCCATGACACTCACGGGAAACCACCTGTTAATTGGCGGGCCACCACGGACTCGAAATGACAACAAAGCCTATCCAAAAGTAAAATCTATAATGTCTATCGCTTACACCGGCTGCGCAAGGAGGAGCTATAGACAAAACTTGCTTTGTGTATTATGGTATCGTTTGTGATGGATCAGTAATAATTTTCTTTTGCATGAAAGTTCAATTATGTTAGTAAAAAGGCACATCGATAATAAATATAAAAATGATTTGCACTAAGTTGGCAAATATTCGTTCGTAATAAAGGCTCTGTAGGTCTGTGAGTGAGACCGGGTTTTTTTTTTAAAGTTTCACAATTATCGTTACAAATAACCGTTTGAAAACATTTCTACCTCGTAGTTTCCGTTTTATTAATTCAATCTTGCTCATGCATGTGTCACATAATCACATGTTAGATTTGTTTTCTTGAACGACTGCTCGCACACTTTTTCTCGAATTCTTTGTTAAATGCTCGTTTTTGATAAAGTTTCACTGGTATGTTCTCACTATGATTTTCGATTCTAAAATTTTAAATCAACTGATTATTTTACAAATAATGGTGGTCGCATTCCGTCCTAACGTAACAGTTTGATATATATTTTTAAAACAATCCATCTTTGTATTTCTATGAAATGCATGAATGTAAAATTCAAAAAGGCCCAAAATCTCTTGATGTGTCTGATCTTGACAATAACGAATACTGCCAAACTACATATATAAGAACGATTTGGAAATGTTTGAACTATAGATGAATTATACTTCCATTCAATCCATAAACTTCAATGGCCAAGGTGACCGAAGTAAAGAAATTATCTTACTCGGACTCGAACCGACAACAGGAGACTATCCAAAAAGTAAAATCATAACGTCCATCGCTTAGACCGCTGTCCACGAAGGACGGCTTATGAAGTATAACGCCAATTGTTGGATATGATAGCAGTGATGGTTTCAGTAGTGAGGGTTGAATAAAGGAATCCCGTTAAACGTATGTTCTTGGCATAGAGTGAACTATCTTCAATATTATCACTAAAGGAATCATGAGGATAACTAGAAATTATGTATAAGTTTGGCTTACTATCCATTTCGTAATAAAGGCTGTAGTGTGAGACCATGTAGAGTTTCGCACCCCCCCCTTTCCACTAATAATCATTATAAGTGACGGTTTGAAAGTACTTATAAATTAATCGTTTCCGTTTTCTATTTCATATGTTGCCACATGAAATGTGTCCAATTACTTTTGTGGGTTGGAATACATGCTCTGGTGGTGTATTGCGAGCGGTTAAGTGATTATTGATGAAATTGCCACTAGATGCTATTCTCGTCAAAACGCGCGTCAAACAACGGGAGTTTGTTTTGTGAAATACTACGGTATGTTCGTTTGCATCAAGGCTGTTTAATGCTTTTTTGGCTTTTTTGGTGGTTTTTAGTTGTTATTTTTAAAACTGGTGGACAACACTACGTGTTGTCTTATACCTGGCGGTATGGAGAGGGCATTCTTGAGATCTTTATGTTATTGATTAATATACCTGCTGTCGACAATGATGGATGAGATTGGTTTGATTGTAGTGAACTGAGGTGAACGAAAAAATTCGGAACAGTGCTCGGATAAGTCGGGAATGATGACACCAGAGTGATCTACCTGTATGCTATCATTTGAGGAAAAGTCTTGTCAAGTAATGCATTTTTCTAGTAGGCCTATCAATACAAGGGAAGAAATGTTTGAATAAAATCAGTTGATGAAGTTGTTGACTTTGGGCTACTATTCAACATTTCAAGAGGTCAAGATTAACGTCGCCCATGATGTAGCATGGCGTTTTCTCATGTTGATACCGTGATCATGTTTGTTTTTTTTTGTCAAAGTGAGACATAAAGACATCAAAACAACATATTCTGGCTTATAAATAATGATGGTTTATGGCTGGGTTATTTCAATAAATATCGAAGTCACAGGTCAGTTCGAGAATATAATCCGGGAATATAATTCATATTAGGGCCTATTAATAAATAAATGAAGCTCCTCCACCTTTCCTGTTTGGACCGTAAGGGAAAATACAAAAGCAAATTATATACCATTATTAAAGGTGCAACGAGAGATTTTAAGGCACCACATATCGTGTTCATAATAGTAATTCCAGTTTAGCAGAGTTCTGCTGTTACAGGGATTATAGCCACCAAGTACAAGTAATTTCAAATAGATTAGGACACTCAATAGATTTCTTACCTTGTATTATGCTACAGAAATGTCTTAAAAGAAAGAAAAAAATTGTATATAGAAATACAAAGCAGTATTATAGTATACAAGAGCAATGTGAGTGTATGTGTGTGTGTGTTTGTGTTTGTGTGTGTGTGTGTGTTATTATATAGGAGCAAATATCAGAATCAAATAATTGTGCGGTTGTGGATTAGTTTATATGTGTAAGTAATATGTGACAATTAAAATTATTAAATTATACAAAGCGATTAGAATAATAATAGGCTAATCATAAACAGCATTAACAATATGTTAGGGTTGAAACACACACTCACATTACTCTTGTACGCTATAATACTGCTTTGTATTTCTATATAGTATACAAATTTTGGTTTATCCAATGGTTGTGTATTTTCAGGTTAGAGTGAAACCATACAAAACCATACAAGTGTTGCAATTGTCTGTTGTTGGGCTGGGTTGTTAGGTTAAAGGGGGATATGAAATTCTCATCTTGATATAATGGCAAAACCCCATCTGTAAAGTTTCTCGCCGATATTTCAATCCGTTTCGATGTGAGAGCTAGAAACATGATTTTGTAAGCCCACAGAGTACTGTGTAAAATTGATATTGGTCGACCAAAATGGAGTACACTTTCGCTCATAACTTCCAAACCAAACACCATTTAGCCCTAACATTTCACAGGGTAAATGAGAAAAATAGTAGCTTTCTTCTGATACCAAAATTTCGACCACTTCCGGTAAAATCTGGGCTTCTGGGGACAAGGCTATTAGCGTTTCCATGGCAGGTATTGACATAATAAAGACTAACCTTTCAACAATACATTGTCTTTCAACATCTACAATCTTGTGCGAAATTGTTGGGACACTTTGTCATAATGACCCTTTCCCCGCTCCCCTATATCAATGTTTGCTGATATTGGTACCTGTGAGTGATGATGGTGCACGGTATGTTTACCTCAACATTCAAGGCTTGAAATAAGCAGGGGCAAGGGGCAAATTTACCCCTGCTAAAAGGCAAAATGCCCCTGGTTCTGAAACAAAACTGTGTACATTTTATATAGACCAGGGGCAATAAAATGTTAAAAACACCAAAAATTGCTCCTGGATCTGAAATCCTTATTTCAAGCCCTGTCAACATTGCTTGGTGGGAGCGGGAGGGGAGGTATAAACAAAGGTAAATAAATGTTAACCTCAAAGAAAGCATCTACTAACAATATACTCTACACATAGGTAGTAAAAACGGTGTCATGAAGCAATTGTCCCAACGAATTTTGCACAAGATTGTATAGTAACCGGTAGGATCCGGGTCATGTTTATGTTATTCTACGTATTGCCTTGTCTCAATTGAAATGAATTTAGTAACAATTATTTTTTCTGCCATTGAGAATGACTTTGCTATATATTTTCTTGAAAAATTGTTTGGCAAAATCAACGAGGCGAGTAGTAATTAGCGAGGTAGGCTTACCAGACTAGTAGTTTGGTACAGGTGAGCCTAAAAGTGACAGGAACTAGTTTAGATATGAACTGGGTTGTACAACATTTGTGTATATGCGGGATGTTATTCCGATCTTAACTAAACCAGTTTTCTGGCACATATTTGCTCTTGTTTTAGCTTGTATAACTATATTGTTTTAAAATACGCTTTTGGGCCACCCAAATTTTTACTTCCAAAAAATGGCGGCCAAAATACCAATTATGATCAAAAATGGCTTTATTGTGGGAAGGCATATATTTTTGTACTACATAAACTTTCATTATGTTTATCACGTAACCCAAGAATTCAAAATGGCCGCCACAAATGATATATACAACTAAGCTAACCAAAAGTTTATTCTTTAGAATACACGCGATTTTAATGATGCATTGTTAAGTTATTGTTGAACTACTACCCGAAAATCTATGGACTATCAATTGTCCAAAATGGCAGCCATAAAGATATCTGAATGCCTGTCAAAATTGTAGCCATTTTGAATTTTAAAGAAATCGGTAGCTATATAGTTTAGTAGTAAAAGTTTTCAATAATTGTAATATACACCATTTAGAGCAATACATTCCCCACAATACACAAAAAGTGATACATAACTGTAATTACGTAAATGTCAACTCAACCATCTTTAATTCTTTTTAGCCGCCATTTTGAGAAACAATGATAGCCCTATTTTCTTGTAGCAGCTCAACAATAAGATAACAATTCATTAGTTTCATTACGAGAATAAACCTTGGCAATCCATAAATGTATTGAGCGTTTGTGGCGGCTATCAGTGATTTGCTAAATCAGAAAATCGAAAAAAATCATCAAAATCAGATTTTTGCATGTCTGTAACAAGTATAGGTATCCTAACATACCATACAAGTTACACGACCAAAAGCCATCGAATAAGGACAAAATCGGCGATTTTAGTAATTAGTGTCCGTACGGACACTTAATACAACACGTAATTGTATGGAGATTCATATATCTTTGAACACCGCTGTTTTCTTCTTTGCCTTAATTTGCAAGCTGTTCCTACAGATTTGAAATATTTTGACTCTTTCCGAAGGATCACTGATAGTGTCACATTTGAAAGTAAAGACCTATATGTATGTAAATAAAAATGTACAGGGTGTCTCAGAAAGAACGTTACCCTCCAAAAACGGCACTTTTACCTACTTCACCAATTCGTATCCTTGTCGCACGGTCGGCGTACGCGCCGACCATGTATTGGTTTCGTTTTTACCCGGAAGTAATCTTCATGAATTTTCCCCATAGGAATGCATGGACAAACCAACTACAGGGGTGCATTTCTAGAAGTTAGATTGATGAACTGTTTGATTAGATTTAGATGAAAAAGATTTGTATTATATAGATCCGTATAGGTATAAAAGTTTTCCAAAGATAAAGTCGCGAGTGTGTATTGTTGTTATTGTTCTTCAAGATTTCCAAAGATTCAAGACGTGTGTTTACAAATTATGAACTTTTTCATTAGTTTTAGCGTGCGGAAAACACTGTATAGGTTTCTTTTGACCTTCAACGTACGGCGCATTGAGCCACCATGAGTAATTATAGAGGGCGTGATAGCAAGTTAGGCTAAGGTGTTTTGTTTTCGTCGTCCGAAATCGCCATGTGGAATAGTCCATGTTCGTAAATCGGGGTTTAATCTTAGTAATCTGTGTACGCTATTTGCGGAAATAAAGGTATGATTTTTCACTGATGGTGAAATTATCCATTAGAGATTTGTAATGTTTTATTTATTTATAGGCTGTAGGAAAAAACAGTTTATGATGTTGTGTATGAGTAATTTGGCTTGCTTTTATGCTCGGTAAATATTACCTTCGTGTCAGTTGTGACCTCGATCTGTCTTCTAACCGCTTGTGACCAAATGAGCAGATGACACATTTATAATTCAAGTTCTTTAGTGACGCAGCGGTCTAAGGTAGCTGCCGATGTATTTTTCCCCCGGTTGGTCCAGGGTTCGAAATCGGTTAAAAGTAGTTTGATTTCAAAATTGTTTTATTGTTGTTATTTATAGTGTTGTTCTTGTTTGAGCTGTTTGTTATCAGGAAAGATGTTTTTTAGCTTTATATTATTATATTCACCAACACATGGTGAAAACGAGAAAGAAAACAGGGAAAAAAATAACCAAACAATGGCTATTGCCCTAAAAATGATGCAAACCTATTTTGTCCACGACTAGCGATTGCAAAGGAACATGTATTGGAATTCTTATGAATTTGAGCACATCAGTATTAAGTCGCTATCTGTCGCATGATAAGCAACCTAAATCCCACACCCATCTGCAATATAGATTTGGTTAAAGGGCGCTTTTCAAATAATGGTATTGATGCATAATTCCTACAATGGCATATTCTACTAAACTGCTCTTGGGTTAACAGACCAAAATGGTGCCACGACCCCAATTATTCAAAGAGGAGACAATTTTCATGACTAAGAAATATATCGAAGCACAGAGTTTAGTTGAAGTTCAGCGTGAATGGGTAAACATCTTTCCTCAAAGTAGGTTTCCCAGTAAGATGGCAATCAAGATGAGCAGAGACAAATTTCAGGACAATCAGCCGCAAATATTGCTGCAATCCTGGGCTGCAATGCGTAGAGAACTGAACAATAACCCTAGAATCAGCATATACCTGACGACTTACGTGGTCTCAAACCAATAAGAAATCCAATACATGTTTCCTCTGTTATTGCTAGCCGTAGACAAAATAGGTTTGCATCATTTTTAGGGAAATAGTTATTGTTTGGTTGTTTTTTCACAGATTTCTTTCTCGTTTTCAATATATGTTCGAAAAAGTACATAATTATTCTCATATTAAAACAAGGATAGGAATTGGTTAAGTAAGCAAAAAGTGTTGTTTCTGAAGGGTAACATTACTTTCTGAGACACCTGTACAGTGTATGGAGAAGACCCAAATTCGCCCCTCGGTAAAAATGCCTCGGTTACCCGTCTACCCCTCCTATTTGCAAATGGCAGGTTACACCATTAATTAAAATATAAAAATCAGAATTTTGTGTGCATTTCGCGACGGAAATACATTTTTACTCGATTTTAGAGTCAGAATTAGTATTTTGGTCACCATTTTGTTAGTAAAAAATCAGGGTGACCCCAAAAGAACATGGTTTATGTAACCTAAAACCCTAGTAAATATATTGCAGGAAAGTAGTTTAATCATGACACGGGATGTAACTGTCTATTTGTAAGTGTAACACATCTCAAGTGAAAAGGACCTGGCAGGATAAACAGAGGCTGATGATTTGTCATTTTGCGATATTGCGTGTACATGAGACTCGGTTTTCATGACATTCATGCTTTCCTCTAAAATTGCCATAGCAAGCTAAATGCATGAAAAAACTCCAAATTGGAAGGGGTTGAGTTCTAAGTAGCAAACCCACAACTATAAATAATTCATACGTCAAAATCTCACTTGAGATTTATATTCATGATATTATGCAACATCAGGTCTTTCCTTGATGATCAGCGTTACTATATATATAACAGAAGTGGTCATTTGGCTATGGTTCAGAGCTCAGGGAAAATCTGTTGGACTATTACATAATATATGTACTGATTCTTATGCAAAGTTTTGTTCATAAATAACAATACAAGTGAGTTCTGGTATACAGTGTACTTTGTTCTGGTGGAGTAAGCACAATGCTATTATGCTTTGGAATATATTGTTTATGCTCTTCTTTTCTATTTTACGCACCCTCGATGGAAAAATTGTTTTAAATGAACTGAACCCTCCCCCAAGAACGGGAAAGCCACTTACAGGGTAGATAGATATTATCAATACACATCAGCATAATAAGTCTCGTTCCCGTTCTTGGGGGCAGCATCGCATGTTAGAACATATAAACAGTGATATACAAACACAGAATCCGAACGCAAGCAGATATACCCTTGAAAGAAAATTCGAGGGCATACCTGCCTGGGCCAGGATTCGAACCGGGAACCTCTGGTTTTAGTTCAGGGCCTTATGTAAGGAAACTGGTTGTGGTTCCCGTGGGCCTTTCATGTTTATTTGTTATGGATTCCAATATACATTAGCCACTTTATCAAAAAAATGATGGTGCCAATTTTTCTGAGCGTTTATAATATATTATTTATGCAAATTATATGACGTCATTTCAAAAATCATAGAAAACGCTCAAGTACCCGTTTTTTCAGGTAAGAGGTCCCCTAAGGGTACACTTCCTTTTTTTCCAGGTAAGAGGTACCATAATTAATCGAAACATTTGTTCTACTTCCTACACATATCAAGAAGAACAAATGCAAAATGATCACAGTGATGTTTCCGTTTCATATTTGCAATAGAAAAATGAATACACTGATTGTATTCCATTTATCATGTTTATTTGTAGTAGAAAAACGGAAAACGATAATTGTGATCGTTTTCTTCCTTTTTGGGTTTCATACTCGCAAATGGAAAACGATCGCTATGAACTTTGTCCTTTGTTTTTTTACATTTATGTAACATGGAGTCGAACAGATATTTAAATAAATGAATTTTCCATGTTGCAGTTTGTTTGTTTTTATACTCGAATTAGAACAGGAAAAAACGATATGTGAACAGTGTCTTTGTTCTTGTTTATACAGCAAGGAAAAACCAAAGTTTGTACTTAATTCATTTTCGTTGATGTCGTAGTTGTTTTTCATACTTGCATTATAAACACTGGAAAACAATTATTGTTCGCATTTTTCTTTTGTTTTCGTGTTTTTTTTTATCCAGTTTTATGACCTGACTTTGCCGTTTGGCAGGTGGGGAAAAAACCTACAGAAACGGTCTACCAAACCCAACCACACCATAGCCTACTTACATTGTATTACATAATTGTCCGGTTATCACAAAAGCAAACAAATGGATCCAAAACAACACACGGGGGAGACACAAACACTGAAGCAGACAAAAGACAAGGACAAAAACAAACAAACACACACACAACAACCAACACAAGAAATCCTGCGCTGGTATGCCATAAGCCCACAAAAATATTATTTTTTTTTGTTTAAAAGGGGGGGGACCAAAAAATGATTCAATCATAATCAAACTGAAAGAAAATTTTTTAGGTAAAATGCTTGATCAGATTATATTATGCTCTGCAATTTTATATTCAGTTTTCATTTAACCCTCCAACTTAAGAAAGAAAAGCATGAAAATGAAAACTGGGTTTGATTGCTGAAATCTAACCGGTGGAATATACAATTTATAAAGAGAACGGAAGAGGAAATTAATAATGAATGATGTTCAGTGATAGTGGCACCCACACAAACATTTTATCTCAAATTATGAAATCTACAGTATCACCAGTTTCTTCCTCCTAATTAAAAAAGTGAGGGGTTTCCCACAATCCAGACATTGTTTACCAATCACCCAAAAACAAATGAACAAGGGTTTCATTAGAATTCTTACGAAGAAAACAGGGGAGTCGAAATTGCCAAATTTTATATAGGAAACTGGTTTGTGCAAATTGCCCTGTGAAAATTTAAAATTTAAAATGACCTAGTTGGGTTCAATAGTACATTTGACATTCTTATTATGAATGGACCCAGTCAATTCCCCTCAAGTTCAAAAGTCTCAGCCCAAAACCCCTCAGCCTGTAAAGGCTATCAGGAGATTTCAGTACTTATAAGAATGTTTTGTTATTTTGTTCACACTAATAAATGAGCAACCACTTGATCAAAAAATGGCTCATCAACTTTCCTTGGATTATAAACCAATCCAGCGGCAGATACCATTCATGAGGGAATTGTATTTTCTCTTCCTTTATAGAGCTATATATTCAATAACCAGATCTTCAAAAGTCTTTCAAAAGCTTAAAAAAAACTTCTGTCAAAATCCGCCAAAGTAGAGATCCCACGTTCATTCCCAATCGGCTTTTTGTTTTAATAAAAAGAAAACCTTTTGTTTTAAGACAAACATTCTTATTATACCGATAGGGTCTTGAAGAAAGGATTTTCATAGCCAAGGTTCCTCTTGATTGATACCCTATATTATAGACATGTCAGGAATAGTATCAGAAAGCTGACCGTTATTTAGAGATTTTAAAATACATTCAGGAGCATTTTTTTACAGAGCAGGAGGAATATCAGGAACTGAGAGAGACATTGATCTCTAAATTGCTTCCATGCGGCTTACAGAATTTGGGTCCGAGCAAAGCTTTGGCCAGTTAATTTTTGAGCCTGAGGAAAAAGCGACGATATCCAACCATACGTAAACCACCATCACTATAAGCGTAGTGAACAACAATACTTGTCACCTATCATTACCCCCATTCCAGATAAAATTTAAAAAACATGGGATTTAATTTTCTAAAAAAAAAACTAGGATCGGGATACAAAGGGACTGATAAAAGATAGCAGAACTTGGGGCACAGAGACTTTTAATAACAGTAACGTTACCAATTAAAGATAAGTTTATGACGCCAAAACAATTTAGAATTTGCGCATTTGAGTAAGCTTTGGGACAAAAATTAAGCTCATAAAGAGATCCTAATATTCAGAGGAAAATTGAACCACCCAGACATTTAAAGGAATTGTCTTCCAAACTAAACCCTCATAAGAAATGGTTTAAAATCACTACCCTTCATGCTTCCAATGGGAATAGCATTCAGATTTAGACCTGTTAATCCTTACAACGACATCTTGGCAAATTTGGTCAAGACACCAAAAGATGATTACCAATAATCAAGATCACCTTGCAAAAAGCAATGTGGTGTCATCTGCTAAAAGACTAACTTTCTTCTCCACGTCTTCCAATCACAATCCCTTAACTGTTTTCATTTTCCTTATTAAAATAGCCAGCACTTCACAGCGCATAAAAATAAAAGGGGTTTGAAACGGAAACCTTTAAAAAACCTCTTCAAGGACATGGGCTCTGACAAAAAAAAAACCATTATAAAACATAGCTTTTCTATCGCATGAAAAAGTTCCATCCCACCGTATGAAGTCCGCACCAAAATTAAAACTTTTCAAGACTTGAAAAAGATTACTTATGTTTAAACATATCAAATGCCTTCTCAAGTCTGAACAAAACAATTGAGCCAGGGATATTATTGAATCACAAGATCAATGATGGTCCTGATGTGAGGATATTTCTTAACTTTCATAAATCCACAGTTTGATCTTCATGAATAATTTCATTGAAAGACAGACCTTGAACCTGTTGCACATAATTTAGCAATGATTGTAGTCGTGTTAAGAAGAGAAATTGGTCTATGGTTCCCAACCAAAAAGAGGATCTTTATCTTTCTAGGCAAAAGAGTGATAATACCATTTCTTTGAGTGCTAGATTAGACATGCAACCTTGCTCAAAAGAATGTGGTAGGACTTCATAAGCATGTCAATAAATAGCATTAAAAAACACCAATATAGAATTATTCTGCAGGAAACCCATCAAACCAGGAGATTTATTCAAGTTCATAGATTTTAAGCAGTAAGCATCTCAGATTTGGTTAGGGGTTTATTAAGTGAAAATTTACTTTAATGAGATAAAACTTGGGAAGAGATCTAAATACGAAACAAGAGAAAAATATTCTCATCCTCACCTGTTTCAACTGGGAAGAATTAAAGGGTCCTATAAAAGGAATTGTAAATGATTGAGAACATCTTTTGATAAGAGATGAGGGAAACCATCAATTCCAATTTCAAATGGGAAATATTTTTCTCATTGGAACGCTTCTCAAGGTTGCAAAAAATATTTGAGCATGATTTCAACAAATTCAGCCCATTTGATAAGGATCTTACAATTAAACCTGCAGTTTCTTGATCAACAATCGCATTATAATCTGCCTCCAGAGAATTTAATGAGTTGAGCAAATCAGGGAGAGTCCCATGATCAGGATGTTTGGAAATCTTAGATTTTTTATCTCAATTTTATATTTGGAAGATCCTTTTAACTCTATCCTTGATCCTTTTTCTTCCTGCTACAATATGGATGCAATGGCCAGTAACTGTACATTTAAATGAATCCATATATAATATGGAGGACTACAAGTGAAACTACGAGAACATCTTAAATTCATTAATTTTGACTTAATGAAGGTGACAAAATCAGCAGCATGGCGTAAAATAGTGGCAGTTTCAACAATTTCCAGTAACATTTACCTTTGGGTGGTTGGTTGGTTGAATTTGACATTGAACTATAGTCGAGTGATCAGATAATCCCATAACAATACCAGTATCCAAAATATTATCCACTAAGTCAGAAGAAACAAAAATGTAATCCAAGCGTGAGAAGCAGGGGGATTTTTTTTTGGTGTCTAGTAAATACACGTAGATTGAAGATGATTACTCGCCAAAACATCAATACGAAATGAATCATCAAGAGGGAAATTCAAGCATTACGAGCATGAAATTTTTCGTGTTTGTAATGTAGAATGGAAAATGAGGCCCGTATTCCAAAAAGGGTTATAGTCCAGACTACAGACCAATTGCCTTGTTGTATCTATATATTAAGTTTTTCCAACGGTTTCTAGACCAGTTTTTCCTGCGGAATCTGAATCCGATGATGCAGATGAAAAACCTTGAGCATTTTCAAAGAAAGGCAAAAAATCCAAAAATGGCCACCAAAAAACACTAAAACTCAAGCTGTTAATTGTTCAAAAGTTGTATTATTTCAGCCTGTTCAGGCGAAACACCCAGTGTGACCGATTTTAAAAAGATGATTCAAATAAGTCCAAACAATAAGCAAATCAATATGGCCGCAACATAAATAAGCAGCTGATATTTATCTACTGTTGACCGTAGAATGGTAACTTGGTTTATATCTACTTATGCTTTAGCAATCAATATGTTGATGAGACCATTATGAAACACTGTTCAAAATTGTGAGAATGCAATCAAATCAATTAAACCATTCAGATGGCTCCAAAATGGCAAAATTCATTAAGTAGATATAGAAAAGAGCGGTAATGTATGTAGTCAACCTAGAACAAATTGCAAAACTATCATTCCTGAGCCGTTCCGATCTCATAACATGATAAAAGTAATTGATATCTGCAAGATGGTTATCCTAGATGGACGTTCAATATGGCTACAAAGTCAGTCAGTATAAGGCCATTAATTATTCACGCTCTAGGCGAAAGTAGATTTATAGAGTTATTGTTATGGTTTAATTGGATTATCACTACCAAAACCCCCAGAAAGGCTATCTTAAGTGTCACTGAGATGTTATTCATCAACATATCTAATAGGGATGCAATGGACGCCTAAAAACTACCGATAACCAAAGATACACCGATCTCAGACGATTAGTGATCGGATTTTTTTCCGCCCGCCTTATAAGTGTCATTTCCAGTCATATTGGATACCCATCTTGGATGGATCTTGCATGTATCGATTGATCTGATTACCTAATGATATATAAACTGATCTGATTGACTACACAAAACATTGCAGTACTAGGTAGACAGATCTACCAATTTATAGTTCATGGTAGAGTATCGGAAGCCATCTTGGTTGCTATAATGAAGGAATTTATAATAACATTTTTGAAAAATATTTTTGTTTTTTTGTGGTATTAATTAATTTCTTACTGTCAAAACACCAGGATAGATACCAAATTACCAACGTGCAATCAAAAAGTAGGATCACGATAAGACATTTATGTATTGCCGCCATATTTGAATTAATTTTGCGTGGTTACAAATCATATGTTAATTGGTCATAATGAAGTTTTAACGAGGCAGGCGTGAAAAATACAACTTTTGATGCTGCAACAAACATATGAATGTTTTGTGTTTTGGTGGCCATTTTGATTTTTGACGTTTCTACAAAAATTTTTGGCTCAAGGTTCTCGTCTGGCCATCCATCGATTTCAGAAATCAGCATAAAAAATGGGTAGAAAACCGTTGGACAAAAACATATGGGCCCGTATCCAAAAAAGGTGTTTAGCGGGATTTTAGGCTAAGCGAACGTTTATGTGTGAGATAATAAACGAGTAAGTAAATGGCAATTCAAGAAAGGTTTTAAAGGTAAACGCAGTTTTGGACTCTCCGCCAAAATGCATCGACATATTTTAAAAAAGGTACGGGGTTAGTTGAAGAAGTGTTTTAGTGTGGTGTTTCGTCAAGTGCACGGCCCATTGCACTGTCCAATTGACAACGGCAATGGTGCGTATCATTCTCGCCCAGTTGGTGTATCACCTTAAACGCTACGGAAAGCCATGATACACTTTGTGCGCTCAACCATTAAAATACAATAGAGCCTTTTATACACTCAAGTTAGCGTCTTTAAATAACAACGATGCTAGTCGTGTTTAAAGCTTCTGTTTAAGCAAGCAAGTGGTTGAAAATATTTACACGCGTTTTGCTTAAACGCAATTTTAAATTACAGCGATTTTAAGCTAAAATCGCGTTTAGCTAAACAAGTTTCTGGAATACGGACCTATATATCTAATAAAACAAGGTTGATATTAGTTACCAATGTATTTGTAGCCTGGACTATTAGCCCGATTTTAAGGTGCAACAAGAGATTTCACATATCAGGTGTCCCAAAAAATCGAAAGTACTGATTTTTGCCCTGATGTAAAGCCTTCCATAAAAAATATCCCCATCTGAAAGGATTAAGCAGAGAAATGATTCTTTGGCACAAAAATTATGAAATTTCTAATTTCGTATAGGAGCAAATACAAAATTCAGCCTATGTTTTATATTGAAATATAAGGAAATCAAAATCGCCTTTCTTCTCTTTTTTAAGACATTCCTGTAACCAAATACAAGGTAAGAAATCTATTGAGTGTCTAATCTATATTAAATTACTATTATGACACAAACGTTTATATGTGCGATAACGTATCGCTTAAGTAAACGCAATTCCAGAAAGGAGTTTAAAGTTAATATAAACGTAATTTTAACTTCGCCAAAATGCGTCGAAATTTAAACTATATACGGGGTTAAGAAGTGCTTGAGTGTGTGTTTTCGTCAAGCGCATTTGCACTGTCCAGTTGACAACAGCAATGGTGCACATCATAGCGCCTTAAACGCTACGGAAAGCCACGATGCACTTTGTGCGCTCAATTATTAAACCACAATAGGGCATTTTATACACTCATGTTTAGCGTCTTTTATTAACAACGATGTTACTCGTGTTTAAAGTTTCCGTTTAAGAAAGCAAATGGTTAAAAATTCACCTGAAGCTATACATGTATCTGTTCAAATCAATAGGTGTTGATCCGATCTGGATAATTCATATAAAATCAAAACTGATGGAACTATTGTTAGGTCACGTGCAAACTAGGTGGGATATGGCGAGAAAAATTGCATACCGTAATGCGGGTGAAGTTTTAAGTAGCATTGAACTTTAAAGAGCGGATCAATCTTTTTATCAGAATCTGTACAAATCCTGCAATCTTGATAAATGTAATCTCGAAGATATTTGGTTAAATTACTATTCAAGAATGTGCTGACGCCGCGCCTTGAGGGATATATCCAACATTCTATTACCTCTGCTGCCCATTATTGAAAATGCAGCATTCTGATTGGTCAGTTTACTGCCCATTATTCTGCAATAATGGGTTCGCTCGCGAATGCATTTACTCATTATATCACGCTGTTTTCAGTAATAGAATAGAAATAAAGGGTTTGCAATATTATTTATGGGCTCATAATGTATCCTCGGCCGGAAAAAAATAAAATAATGGACTCGGCTGCGCCTCGTCCATTATTTATTTTTCCGACCTCGGACACATTATTCGCCCATAAAGGATACTGCATCACCCTTTATTTATTAAATAAAATACCGGGCACGCTTCTATGAGATTTTGGCCCGAAATCATGCTCCAGGACCATATAGTCCAGGACCATATGGTCCCAGAGCATATGGTCCTGGAAACATAAATAATCTTGACAAATATTCTAGGTCAAATATGGTCCAGGATGCATATTTGCCATATGGTCCTGGCACATAAAAAATACGGTCCAGGACTCCGGGAGCATATATTTGAATATGCTGAATATTGAGTACACAAATGGTCCAGGATATGGCAAATATGCTTCTGGAGCAGTGGAGAAATATTCTAAGTCAAATACTGCTTCAGGATCATATTTACCATATGGTCCTGGACCATGTGCATTAAATTTGACTTAGAATATTTCTCCATTACTTATGCCCCAGGACCATGTGGTCCTGGACCATATGGTCCTGGAGCATAATTTCGGGCCAAAATCTCATGTGCTGCCAACTGAGTTCTATATTTTTTTCTTTAATGACATTTCCAATATTTTGGTTGATAGCTATAATCATTCTTTTCATAAAGGAAGCTGTCTGCTGATCAGCGTCGGGGCATCCCTATGGCCTAGTTTAATTCCCGATCCCAAGCACGATAATGAGATCCAACTTTTTTTAATGGATTAATGGAGACCAATCTCTTAATTCCAAGAGGGTGTTAAAATTAACACCCATGGTGTTAAAGGTAACACTCCAGTTTTTGCAATGATTATTAACACAATATTCTAAACATTTTACAAGAAGATCAATCGCAAGTGAAACTATGATGCAAAGTGAACAGGGAAAGTTGTACGGTACTTGATAGTTTGTTCCCTTCTCTACCGGATGACCTAAGATATCGAAGAAGTCTCAAAGTGTCAGTTATATTATTAAGAGTGTCTCAGACAGATGGACAAACACCCAACATCTGCACACACGGACACAGCACAATACCACCACCATTAGGTTGTCTTCCCAATTAAAAATCGGGATGACTTTAAATTATATAACAGCGAAAGAATTTGTTGTTCCCTGGAAGTTGAAAATGCAAATACGCAAGTTTTCCTTAATAACAATAAACATAAAAATATCTATCGATTTAAAAAATTATGGCAATAAAGTGTACATATTTTGTTTATCGATAAATCTATATACATCACCATTGAAATAAAGTCCTTGTCCAATAAGCAGGTTTTCCTTAATATATTAAAATATCTATTGATTTAAAAAGTTATGGCAATAAAGTGTACATATTTTATCAGTAGGTAGCTGAATCGCACAGGGCACAGACCTTGTAGCCTACTCTGATGGGTTTAGCTAGCATGAAAAACTTCTTTACAGTGCCTTTGAAACCTTTGTAGTGAATCATCACTTCATCGAGAGCAAGATTAATCGATAAATCTACATCACCATTGAAATAAAGTCCTTGTCCAGTAAATTATTTGTTTTACAAAAAAAAAAAAAAAAAAAGCTTTCTATTTTTTGCAAGTTTACATCAACCCTTCAATTTAGTTACCTAAAGCATGACATTGAACCAACAATTTATAATTGCAACGGAAAAAATAAAGGTGTATTGCGTGTTTTTAACATGCTCTTCTTATAACTTGAAGGATATAGCCTTGAAAATAGTTATTTGCACATTTCAATTTATTGTAGTATGATCAAATGTTTGTAAGGATTCTCCATCGGCAATTGTTTTAATTCTTCTAGGTAGGGTTCATGCTACTTGAACGTGATATATGAAAGGTGCATTTTGTGATCCTAACACCTTATGTTGGGTTTTGTTTATGATTCACTAGATATCCTCAAGAAAAGGTAATTCCAAAATTTTGGTTGATTTTGTCCAGGCATTTTGATGTTATGAGAGAATGTCTATATCACGGTTCCCCATAGGCCACTGTGTTGTAATTTCAAAAGATGATGCACTAATACAGGGCGAGTCAAAAAGATTTACACTCGATTTCAGAAAATATTAAAAATATTTAACAAGTTTAGAAATTGGTTTTTATACATGAAAACAATAGCTCATTATATCCACTGTCATTGGTAAAAACAATTGCAAGTTTAATTACCGCCTTTTGCATATTGCAGATATGGTAAATTAACGGAAAGCCGCCAAAAACCATATTGACCACGGGTGTACAATTCAGCACGTCCACAGCAGCAAAGCAATTGATACTGTCATCAAAAGGCTTAATAACTTTTGTATTTTGTTCTAAAGTATCCATTACCTAATCCGTATCAACTGTTGTTGATAATATTTCTTAACAATAGTCAATGACATTAGCGTAACAGGGGAAGGGGGAAGGGACGCATTCCCCCCCCCCCCCCATGGGTCTGATCAGGAAATAAGCTTAAGCTAGCGCTAGCGGGAAAGCAGGGATGTGGGAAAAGGACAAGCAGAAAGGGGTAGAGAAAAGACAGGGAAGTGATAAGAAGAGGAAAGGATTGAGATGCAAAGGGAAAGGCAGATGGATGTTGAATGTGTGTAATGCTCAAATATTGATCCCCCCAAAGTAGCCTCACAAATCGGTGGAAAATGTGGGTCAACCGGCCGTATTGCACAGGATTGCCTTTATATTTGCATTCAGTTTCCGCGAAAAGATATGTGAACATTTACTGTAGGCTTCAAAATTTGGGTATAAGATTCCATAATTTGTTATTGATTTCAGAATAATGAAATAGTTTGAAATTTTTCTTGATGGTTTACACAAAAGGTATCAAAGCAAGCAAAGAATGTCATGATGTTCTTGCAGGGCCGTACGCAGGATTTATTTGGGGGGGGGGGGGGTGCGGGACTTCGAAAAAGTGGATCTTTTTTCGAAAAAAAGTGGACTTTTTTTGGTAAAAGTGGACCTAACCCTCCTAAAATGGTCCTTCCTTGGACTTTTTGAACGTTTTTTCGCCCAAAAGTGGACTTTTTTTGTCAAAATTTCTCTAAATTTTGGGAACTTTTTATCCAAAAAACCAGCAGAAAGTGGACCTTTTGCCCCCTTTGTGGAATTGGGGGGGGGGGGGGGTGCGACCGCACCCCCCCTGCGTACGGGCCTGTGTTCTTGTGTAGACACATCCAAAGTCTCTTTGACAAATTCCACAACAGTGATTTCGTGGACAGAGTGAAAAATGGATACCTATCTTTAAGTTAGCATAACTTCGCAATGCAAAGTTCAAAAATCAAAATTCAAAATTTCTCTAGTAGGTGAAATAATATAGTTTTATATGTGATAGTCGTTATCTTTGGTTGGTTTTTCACTGCTGTAGAAAAAATCAAACAAAACGATTGTAAATCTTTTTGACTCACCCTGTAGTATCCACTGCACATGCAGATAAAATGACAAAAGCAAATACAAAAGTATGGTAGAGATACAAAAGTATTATATAAAGTATACCGTAATCATGTAAAAGTATGGTAGAGATATTTGTATTATTTCATCCTTGAATGAAATTAATGAAAAGAAACCGAAAATAGAGCAAATGTGTTAAAGGTCAGGTATTTTAACGGATGCAATGATGATGAAAGGAAGTTTCGGGTCAATGCGTGAGATTGTCTTTTTTAAAGACTATTCTTGTTTAAGTTGTTTTTTGTCTTCGTCGACAAGGTTGTTCCATTAGTCCATTGTTATATCTGCATGGACACGCTGAGACCTGAGACTACAGTAAAATAACATGCCTGCAGTTCCACTGGTGTGTAGGCCTGTACACTACTACAAAACAGTGTCATAATAGCCAATAATAGCAATAATAGCCAAATCAAATTGGTCCACTTATCCTAATAGCGCATTGGGTACTTCAGTATTTAAGACACTATCAGTAATCTAACCGAAAGAGTCAAAATATTTGAAATTAGCAGGAATAGCTTAAAAGTGAAGAATAAGTCTGTAGAATTCTCGTAATTATTTTTCCCAACTGAAAAAAAAAATGACAGAAAAGAAAGAAAATGGCAGTGTTCAAAGATATGAATTCCCATTCAACTACGTGTTGTAGTAAGTGTCCGTACGGACAGTAATGACTAAAATGTCCGATTTTGTCCTTATTAGGATGCTTTGGGCCCTTCCCGGCCCTATCACTTGTAGGGTATGTTAGGGTACCTATACTTGTTACAGACATGCAAACATCTGATTTTTGATGATCTTTTCGATTTTCTCATTTAGCAAATCACTGATAGTGCCTTTGAATCTTCTCGGTCCTCCATTCATAAAGTTAGCTGGTATCACTTCCTGGAACATTGCCATTGATAATGGGAACTATATTGGAGCCGTCTTCGTTGATTTGAGTAAGGCCTTTGATATGGTTCATCATGAATTATTGTTAAAAAAGTTGTCTCCATGGGAGTAGACGGAACCGCAATAAAATGGTTTCATTCGTACTTAACCAATCGCACTCAACATGTTTCTATAAATAAGACAATATCTTCAGAAAGTACTATTGTTTCGGGTGTACCCCAAGGTTCAATACTTGGTCCCCTCTTGTTCCTTCTGTTTATAAATGATATGCCAGAAAATCTTAAGTATGTAACTATCGATATGTATGCTGACGACACATTGGTATATATGTGTGATAAAGACCCCAATCAAATCACAAATTGTTTAACAATGACTTAAAGGTACTTAACATGTGGTTTAAAGACAATCTTATGAAAGTTAATGTGGATAAAACTAAAGTAATGCTCCTTGGCACACCAAATAAGACTAACAAAATTTGATAACATTGATGTGTTTTTGAATGGTGCTAAAGTTGAAAATGTAAATTCAATCAAATATTTGGGAGTATACATTGATGCTAATTTGAAATGGAAAGATCAAATAGAGTATATATGTAAGAAATTGTCTAAAAGTATCTCGGTAATGAGAAGGGCTAAACCATTTGTACCTAATCAATCGTTAATTACAATTTATAATACGACGGTTCTGCCTCATTTCGATTATGGAAATGTCGTATGGAGTAACTGTGGGGAGATAAATTATGTTACACTTCAGAAGCTCCAAAATACGGCGATGAGAATAATCTTGGATGCTCCTTTTAGGACACAAATAAAGGAAATGCTCATACCCTTAATGTCATGGATATTCGTGATCGTATAACGTATGCAACAGGGTGCATGATGTATAAGATTGTTAACAAAATGACCCCAAATTATCTCACTGATCAATTTAAATATTTAAGTAACGTTCATGCAATAAGCACTAGAAGCAGCTCTTCTGGCCATCTCTTTATCCCTCAATGTAACACCAATTATGGAAAAGGTGCCTTCCAATATAAGGGAAGTGTCACATGGAACATAATTTCACAGGATATAAGAAATTCAGATTCCCTTGGCGTTTTTAAAATGAAACTAAAAAAGGATTTAAAATTATGATGGTACCCTTTAAAGTATTGTATTTTGCGATATAAAATATATATTGTATTTGCTTTTATATTTTGTTTTATTCTTGTATTATATGTAATTGTTGTTATGCAGGGCCCTACTGTAAATCAACTTTGTTGTGTAGGCTACCCTGTTGAAAGATGGTTAAATGAAATAAAATAAAATAAATAAGATAACTCATACTTGTTCAGTATGAGAAATGTGACAAGAGGGTGTTGGCCGCAACCTGCAGCAAATATTCTGGTTCTTTGTTGTTGTTTTTTAATCAATACAAAAATACATTGCCAGGTTACGTATTACAAACACAAGCGCCCGGCGCGCCCAAATACAACGACTTGCTAAAATCTAGATGATGCCACTTGTCTCGTTGTACGGCTAATCATATTTTTCAATCTTTTAAATCATGTTCAGGCCTTAAAATCAATTTGGAAAAATCACAAATTTCACGACTTGGCTCCTTTCGTGTTAAGCCTCCTCAGCCCTCCTGATATTATTGTAGACTCAACCGGAGGAAAGTTGGGAGAGGAGGCAGAAAAAAAGAAAATATGTGGTCCGATTCACCTGTTTCATGAACGAATGAAGTTAATCGGGCCTTTCGTGTTGACAACATTTTTACATAGAGGGTGCAAAGACTTGTGTGTTCCTTCGTATTCAGAGCACGGGTATGGCAAGCGTAATGCTCAAAATATAGAAAAACTAAGTTTATCACTGATAAACTTAGTTTTTCTGAGAAAAACTTAGTTTTTCAAGTGCTAAACTTAGTTTTTTCTAATTTTTTGAGCATTCGGCGCTTACGTGTTTGAAAAACTTAGTTTATCAGCTGATAAACTTAGTTTATCAAGTGAAAAACTTAGTTTATCAGAACAACATAGTTTATCTGTGATAAACTATGTTTTTGCACGCGCAATGCATAAAATATTTGATAAACTACGTTTTTCAAGTGATAAACTTAGTTTTTCAACAGAAAAACTATGTTTATCACTGAAAAACTATGTTTTTGCACGCGCAATGCTCAAAATAGTTTATAAACTAAGTTTATCTCAGAAAAACAGAGTTTATCAACTGATAAACATAGTTTTTCTCGCACAATGCTCAAGATATTTGATAAATTTAGTTTATCAGCTGATAAACTTAGTTTATCAAGTGAAAAACTTAGTTTATCTAGCGCAACGCTCAAAATATTTGATAAACTTAGTTTATCAAGTGAAAAACTTAGTTTATCTAGCGCAACGCTCAAAATATTTGATAAACTTAGTTTATCAGCTGATAAACTTAGTTTATCAGAAAAACAGTTTAAAACTATGTTTTTGCACGCGCAATGCTCAACATATTTGATAAACTATGTTTTTCAATTGATAAACTAAGTTTATCAGAAAACTCTGCTTATCTGACTGAAAAACTAAGTTTTTCAATTTAATAAGCAGAGTTTTTCACTAGTCTTGATAAACTTAGTTTATCTAGAAAAACAAAGTTTTTCACTTGAAAAACTCAGTTTTTCTCAGAAAAACTAAGTTTATCATTTGATAAACTCAGTTTTTCTATATTTTGAGCATTGCGCTTGCCATACACGGGCGCTTAAAAGTCATGAACATTCAACACATGAATACCACTGAAACAAATACGATTAGTCCGAATGTCTGAAAGTTAATGCAGCTATAAATGCGAATACATTGACTTGAATGCTTTCATTAAGCATAAACCACTAGAGCATTATTTTCGAGTGGTTTTTCTTTGTTTTCGCGTAAAATTATATTCGCGAATGCACGCTTACCTCAAATATGAATATGCATGCGTGCATTATGACCCGATTTGAATATGCATGCGTGCATTATGACCCGATTTAAATATGCATGCGTGCATTATCATGGGGTGCATTATCAAGCGTGCATTATTAAACAATAGAATTTAATAATGCACGTCAGCACGCATGCTTTTACTTCCCCCTCGAGTGAAAGCGCTTGACAGTTCACTTGCCATGGTAATGCAATAATCCCAGGCCAGAATGTTTCATTACCACCAACTCCCAGGTATGTGGCTTTACAACTGGGAAAATCAGTTTTTATAAACTACAGAGTATATCCCTTAAATAAATCTTATTTCTACGGTGTTAAAAACAAGCAAACCTTACGGCAATAGGTCCTACAATTGTCTATTTTAAAATCTGGCAGTGTTAATAACCTCGATTTGACCTATACAAGAATGTGATACATCAAGAACTTAATGAATCATTATCGGCATGCAAATCACTGCGCTTATTCACCAAATCCCGATGTGATGAATAGTATTGACAATGCGTAATCGCTACGTTCATTGGGGGGTAAATCATGGCAATTATGTCCAAAAGCTAACCTATTGTTGAGCTGGTAACTCCCTCGAAGTTTCATCAATACTACATTGTATAACTTTTCACACCTTCCTCTCCAACCGCTTGCTGCTTTATGCAGTCAACCCAGTGTTGTGGAAAGTTCGTAAGTAACTAAATATTTCTAGTATAAATTATGTAAAAGTTATCCCAAATATATCAGAAAAATAGTATTAATGGTATTAATTGTTTTTATGGTGTTAAAATAATGCTCATGTGGTTTATGACACATAAAATAGATAGTGGAGTGCATTCGGGGATATAATTGCATTCTTGGAGGCATTAAATAAAGTAATATATGGAATCGGGGGCCAACTGTGAGTCACCCGCGCTAAAGCGCTCTGTGCTCACAGTGGGCCCCTCTAATGCATATGTTAATATTATTAATGCCTCCAAGATGCAATTATATCCCCGATTGCACTCCACTCCACTAATGCCCTTCTCCTATACATAGAATTGATTTTTCTCTGTTATTGGACTACATGTTTCGATAGATTATGCGTGGCATTTTAATTTCCACCACTGCACATGCCCCTCATTCATGTCCATACCTTCGGAAAAGTACTACAGCCTGTCTCAAAAAATGGTACATAGGAAAAAAAAATGGTTAAATATGAAATTTTCAAATAAGTCATTCTTACTTACATTATATTAAAGAACCAAGACGAGGGGGGCTTTGCCATGTGTTTGTTTCTCTTATTTTCCGCTTTTGGTCAATCCAGAGATAAATCAATTTAATAGTGCGATACACACCAAAATCGATTTTGGTGCACTTTTATGCTGGGCAGATTTGCTTCGCCCAGTTATGCCATGCTGTCTAACTCAAAACAAAAGATGCAACTTGACAAGCGAAACAAACACAGATTAAAGTAAACAAAAGACGTCTAGTTTTTATCGACACAAGTTTTAATAGTCAACATAATCCTTCAATGATAAATCTCTTCTTTTTCATAAATAATAACCAATCAAATATTTATTGCACGTCAATGAATGGAACTTTGAATTTATTTCAAAATTGGGTATCTGTTAAAAATCATGCCAGAAGGATGTAATTGCAACCAAAATAAAACACTCCAAATACAAAGAAATGGTTTAAGAATATTGCCCTATCTTTGTGCATTTACTAATTATTGAAGTCAATAAAAATTTGAATTGTGGGAACCAGTATCAAGTTGGTAGAATTTGGCGTTTCATGATACTTCAATACCATAAAACTCTCCCCCAGTTTTTGTACTCGGCTGTACGCTTCAAGTTCTCTTCTAACAAGAACGTCATGTCGAATGTTATTCCTGTAATTTTAAAGCCAGAACTTATTACTGATCATAACTTCCACCATTAAGTAACTTTTAAGTTTCTTTATGAAGTTAATCCCCGTTTAAAGATGTTCATATCTGCTCACGTGTGAAACTTATTTGAAAACAAATTCATTCGCCGTTTTCCCACTCAGCCAGAAGTGGCACAAACTCGATTTGGTTCCGCAGTAAACTGGAAGTTATATCTCTCGTTGAAATAAGCAACTGAGATGAAACAAATCCTGAAAGCCTGGTTTTTCTCTTTATAATGTGATGTACACTACGACTTTTTTTTGTGAGATTAATATTGAAAAAACTCGGTTTTTGATTGTCCCATTTTTTTTTGTGACAGGCTGTAGTAGGCAGGGGACTGTAGTGAAAGAGTGTGCGCTGCCGATACAATTGGTGAATTTTTGCTCACAGTAATTTTAAGGATTGATAATCCATAAATTGATGGAAACCTTGCCAAAAACCCCTTAATGTACACCAGCTTGGGTTTTCAAGGTATACAGGGAGTCAAATTGTAAAATGTTCCGATTGTGGGTCGAAAAGTGCACCATGGTGTTTGTCTGTTTACAAGGATTCTACAAAAGGTAATATTTTTACACTACTATGGCCTATAGTTTCGGATTTATGGGGTAACACCTTGAAAAATAGTGAAAAGGTCAATTTTGGGGGGGGGGGAGGGTGTTACATTGGGTCAAAAGTGAAAAGTTCTTTGATTACGGGTACTATGGTGGTTCAATTGTTTCCCTGCTTAAAGGATTGAATAGGAATAGTTTTTTTGCCTTATCTGTTATGTGAGTGTTTCACGTATCCAACAAAATAGGTTCACACAATCAATAGAATCCCATGCTGCCAATGCTATTGACCTTTATTTGCCACTGATTTGGTTATAACCACACTTAATTTTTTTTACCCCATAATTTCCAAACTATAGGCCTAGGTAGGTATAAACTATAATACCTTTTTGGAATCCTGCAACCAGACAAACATCATGGTGTGCTTGTTTTCAACACAATCGAACATTTTTAAAATGTTTACACCCCTGTGTATTAACAGTGAACTCAGCCGGAGGCCACGAAAGGGGTGTGGCAAGTGCTTTCCATAATTTTTTTGATTATCAATGCAATGAATGGTACTTGGTGTTACCAACATTTCACAGCTTTATCCAGATTTGGCACACTCAAATGAGATTCTGTGCACTCAATCCCCCACTTTATATGTGACAAACGATGGGTTGAATCTTGATCTGCTATAAAGGTTGTGGCATGACTTTTACTTTATGGGCCTGTTAAATTTTTGGTATATACTTGATCTAATGATTTGACAAACCTATGTAAATCTAAATTTAAATTCCTAAAAAAATTAAATATATTCTAGAGGTGGTCCTTATGTGCCCATTGGCAAAATAACCAGATAAGATCAACCGTAAACATTATTATTGGTTTGATATTTATCGGTGGGCTAAAGATGATTCATATGCCATCAATTATTTACACATGCAGGTGTGGCAGGAGATATAGTCCTCCGGGCTCACAGTCCGGGAACATGGTGAACAATAGGGCAATCGATTCAGTTGACTGTTCACGCAACATTAGTTTCATGCTTTATTCCGTTGTCGTCTATGGAGCCCGGACTATGATACCTGCCGGACTATGATTACTTTCACACCGGTTTAAGAATTACTTGGTCTTTTTGTTACAAATGATGGTAAATATAGGGCCGTACGCATATGCCCAATGTAAATTAGCATGTGTGCAGAAATTCACTAATTTTTCAGGATTTCCCACAAGGGAAGCAGCCTGCCCCCCCTTGGGTACGCCACTGTGTTTAATATTTCTTGAAATAATACTGATGTGAAAATCAATAATAAGATGGTTTTCCATAAGGCCTGGTATGATAAGGGTGTTAAGATTTTTAAAGATCTTTTCGATGAGAATGGTAAAATTTTGTCTTAAAGTAATTTTACTCAGAAATATAACCTCAGAGTTAATTTTATGGAATACACTGTAAAAACAGTGTTTAGAAAGTGAAGGCAAGGTGGTGTTAATGTTTAGCAATTAAACACTTTGTGTTTAGAAATTAAACACATGGTGTTTAGAAATTAAACAGTTGGTGTTTAGAAATTAAACAGTTGGTGTTTAGATATTTGACATGTTAGAGATTAAACGTTTAGAATCGTTTAATCTCTAAACATGTCAAATGTCTAAACACCAACTGTTTAATTTCTAAACACAAAGTGTTTAATTGCTAAACATTAAACACCTAAACACGACCTTGCCTTCACTTTCTAAACACTCTTTTAGAGTGATATGTTTCCCTCATATATTCTATTCCATTGACATGGAAAATAAGTGCTCACATGTGAATGGAGATGAACTTTATATAAACTGATTCATGCTATGTGTTCAGATTTTTTTTAAAAACAACCACCTTTTGAACTCAAATGGAATATTTGATTTAATGATCCAAACTTAGATTTGACTAATATTTAATTTCCATACCATCCCTACCCACCAGATTAAGATACGTCCAGTTTAAACTGTATTTGTCTAACTATTAGTTGCGCTTGCCTTAGCGCCAAAAGTCAAATCCATCGCGTCGTTTTTGCGTTAAAGGCTGACTCAGAGATTTCGAAATATATATTTTTTTGTGTAGTAATTAAAAATAGTCAACCAGAACTAAAGATACTCACCTAAAATGCTCATTTCCAAAGTTAGAGATGAATCGGATTTTTCGTTTTCATGCAGTACACATTTATGTACATTATACTAGTGCATAGGATATCGTGTATAACAAAATTTCCGGATCCGGAATTTTTAAACAAATTTGTGATTTTTTTATATGGAGGACTTCGATTCGAGCTTAGTTATTTCACGCAGTGATTATTATATGGACAAGCATTATGTATATATGCAAAAAAAACACAATTTGTTTGAAGATTCTCTTGAAATCTCTGAGTCAGCCTTTAATTAGCATGGGCCCCTAGCCCCCCCCCCACACCCACCACCCTTATGCACTAACGGAAGTGCCCATGACAAAAATGAAAAATCTTAATCTGATTTTCATAATGCATACACCTTGTGACATAAACAAAGTAAATAATTAATCCAAAAATTCTTGCAAAGTATAGTAGGTCAATGGTGCCATAATATTTTATATACATCATGTAGTGGTTTACTGTAGAAACCTATGGTAAATTATACAAGTACCCCTAAAAAATATAAATGGCATGAGACATTTATGTTTGTGCTTAATATGGTAAATCTAGTTCACCAATTAAAGCAATCAGCATCAAGTCTAGGTGAATCAATTTGCAGTGTCTGTTCGCACATTTTTTTGACGCAAAATTAAAATCCAATGCCCCTAGTTTTCTTACTGAATTTTTTTCAGTGTTTATTTCTTTATTGTTGATGTCTTTGAAGACTTCTAACATGTGGTGGATTTCATCTAAAAAACCCTCCAGGAAAGTGGTTATATAGGGGGGGGGGTCCCCCGTTGTGCACTAACGGAAGTGCAAAACCTAATGAAGTTTGTGTTAAAGTTTTGCATACTTCTTGGTGTTAATAAATGATTTTATCAAATTGGTATTTAGACTGTAACCTATGCACTTTTTTGCAATGACAAGATTGAAGATCTCCCACATTTGTTTTCGGGAATGCGGGGTCATTGCTCATTAATGGAGTGAGATCAAGCAGAAACTGGTTAACAATCAAATTAAATTAAATATGAGGTATATCATAGAGGTTGAGTTTTCTAATTATAACTTTCTTCCTTTACGTCAACTACTTTATATGGATTTCTAGATGTAGAAGAAATCACTATCCTAATATTGTAGGTTTTATCAATTGGCTAAAATAATAACACACGGGCTTTTATAAAGCACCATTTCATCAAGATCACAGCGCTGTTGCCTATAATTATAACGCTGCCATCAGGAAATCGTCACAATCATTTCGCTTCACCTAGGTCGGCAGCCGGCCAAGCGTACAATCCTATCAGCACTTAGATTATAATATTCCCCCTAACAGCCACCCAATATCGCTTGGGTCGACGAGGCAAGCGAGGTAAAGTGCCTTGCACAAGAAGTCCTACACAACCCATTGTCCGCAGCGGGGCTCGAACCGGCAAACTTCAGATCATGAGTCGGCCCCGTCATATTTCCCTGGACCACAGTGCCCCCCTGTATGGTCGGTATTCACAAAGTGGGTTAACTTTAACCCCAGTGTTAATTTTACCCGGGTTTACATATCACATCGATGATACATGAATTTAACCCATGATCGGGTTAAAGTACCCACTTTTGTGAATACCGGCCCTAGTGTGGTAAGAACGTGTCATATATAAGTCCCATTGATGCAAATGAGGTAATTGCCATTCATATCCTCAAGCACTACTGCACAACATCAATAAGCGCATGACGGAATCAATTTTATACCTCATTTGCATCCAAGGAACTTCTATATGAAACGTCCCTACCCATAGTGGTAAGCATTAAAAAAAACAATCTTGCAAGGTGGTGCAGCAGGTGGACTCTTTTTGTTATTAACGAGTGGCCGAGCTTTAACAAGCGCCTAGTGTTCGAGTTACCCCTCCCCTCCGTACAACAAATCACAACCACCTTTATTTGAAGGATAAATATATGGAGATTTAAGAAAATGATGGTTATGGTTGAAATATTTGGTGTCGGGGATGGATTTTTTAGACGAAAAACGCGCAATTTGGGCTCCAAATTAAGCGAAATTATTATTTTTTTTAAGTAAAATTTTTTTTTAATTTTTCTTTTTTGGTTTTTTAATGTTATTTTGTTATTTGGTCATGTTTTATTACATTGCATAAGGGTTCAGGTAATACTCGTTATGTGTGACATTTGATAAAAATGATGCTTTTTAATAAGGGTGAATTTGGGGGCTAAACTTCTAGACGCCTGTTATATATTGTATAAAACTGAACAAAACTGAAATCTTTAAGATAAATGGTAGAGATTGATAGTATTCATTCTGATTAAAAATTAGTTTTTCTAAGAAATAATATTTTTTTTATTTTCTTCATTTCTATATCTATATATATATATATAATATATATATATATATATATATATATATTATATATATCTATATATATATAATGTTTTTTTTTTTTTAATTTTTTAGGTTTTTTCTTTTTTTAAAAATGTAACTTTTCTAACTTTGTGTTCTCATCATTGCAGCACAGAGCTAAATGCAATCCTCAAATGAAGTGAATCCATGAACCCGTAACACTGACCATTCCATCACGCCGCACATGTTTATGAATATAGAGTGCTCAACCAATGAGTGGGATCCTATGCAATGCTAAAATATATTACGTCTTTATAAAACATCAAGCACATAAACCATGTAACAGTTGTAGAAAGCAAAAGATATATATATATTATTAAATTAAAAAAATAAAAAATTTATATATATATCTATATATATAAATGTATTTTTCTTCTTTTTCGGTTTTTTTGTTTTTTAAATTGCATTTAATTTAATGTAATATTTCATAAATACCTATATATCTAAATATCTCTACTCCTATCTATCTAATCTCCTCACTCTCTACTCTATCTATCACCTATATAATCTAATATTATATTATATTTAGTACAGTTGGCCAGAAGATTATTCTAGCGGGCGCCCTCAATTTCCAAAAAAATCGTGTTTTTTGCAATTACACAATGCTTGGTCCATATACTACTCACTGTGCGAAATTGCTCCGCTTGATCGATTCCCTCAATCACGACTTTGGTTATAAAATTCCCGGATTCCGGAATTTTGTTAGTACACCGTATCCTATGGACGTAATACTACACATAAATGTTTGACTCTGCATCAAAACGAAAAATCCGATTCATCTCAATTTCGGAATTGTGACATTTTAGGTTACCTATCTTTAAGTTCTAGTTGACTATTTTTCATTATTACACCAAAAATACTATTTCAAAGAGAATATTGGTATAATCTCCCTCTCTTCTTAGACTTAAAGTATCAATACAACCCGAAGGCATGATCATTTCGTCGACTTCACGCAACAAGCATAATTGCAACACAACACGCTAATTCTATTAAAATATGACCTGTACACAAAAGCCGTCAATGCGTCCTCACGCATATTTACATAAATACATACGTTCAGCCATTCCGAAGGAAGTCTTTAAAGCAAATCCGCCATTTCACACTCACTCGCCCTCGCTTACGTTTGTACCGTTGTAAGGCCCGCTGTGCCGTGTGCTATAGAAAGAAAAGCGTTTTCCCCAGATGTCAGTTGTCAGACGTTCGCTCACTTGTAGCCAAAATGGTGAAGCTTATGTGTGTGCATGTTTTGTATTTACTTCTCAACTTTTTACACGTGCTGTGAGTGATCATAACGATGGAACAATTCCGGTAAAAAATGAGACAATTATGGAATCACTTTCTATGTGGATGGGGTTATTGGATTGAGTTCTTTTTTCTTTCCCAGCCGTAGCGCGTTTTATTGAAATTTGATGTAGCGCTACCTTCACGAACCTAACGCGACAAGAAACAATTCATCTACTCACCTCCTGTGGGATAGAGTTCCAATGTGAAGGCCCACGGTGGATGATAGTGGATGATCATGATCCCCACGATGATGTTGACGAGCACGAGTCATGCTTGTGGATGAGGATGAAGAACCGATCTTCTTCATGAAAATATTGCAAAAGGTATGTTTTTCCTCCTTTCCCTAACTTGAACGAAAATGAACGCGGAAATAATCTAATATTTATACGTCGGTACAATAGTGTTTTGTAAACTATAAAGTGTTGAACCGGCGCCCATAATGTATGTAACGAGAGATTTCATTTAACAGATGTCCCTAAAACTGTGAAAATTCTGATTTTTGTCCCTAATTAAAGCTTCTATCAATGAAAATGATCAAGCTGAGAATCATTATACAAACAATTGTGAACTTTCTAATATAGACATGATAGAGCAATACTAAATTCAGCCTGTTGAATATTAATCTAATCGTTTTTTATAGCGCTTTATCACTGTGAACAAGTCTCCATACTTGACATTTCCCGTGGACCTCTATAGAGTATAACTAACTACGGAGGCTTACTGACATATAAATATTGTTGACGCGCCGGTCCATATTATCTAGGCGAAGAAAAGTTTGGTGGATGATATTTACGGTGGTTAGATTTGTTAAAATATATTATTATTTCACCTGGTTTTTTTTAAACTCTGCAATTAGCTAATCACCGGTGTTTAGGCTATAACCCCCGTTTATTGTTATTTTCTTTGAAACATCTTTTTGAGAATACACCCAATGTCTTAGTTTAGTGAAATTGACTGGACTGCATAGCTCTCCAGTTTCCATCGAAAAACAAGATGGTAATAAAGTCGGAGTGGAATAAAATTATCAGTAATAAAGTGCCCGGGGGGCACTCACCTATGAAATGGATATAATGTTTGGCATTTTCCAAACCCAGGGGCATCGGTACAGGCACTGCAAAAGAGGGGTCGTTGGTGTAGTTCAAAATTAAAGGTTTGAAACATGAGTAGCATTGTTGATGCCTGCATATGTTCTGTGGTATATATCTCTCTAATACAAGAGGGGTTTCCTTTGTAATTGATGCAAGTATTGACCTACCATTAAGTACTACCCCTCGCTAAGCGAGGGTTGTCTTTTTAAAAGACTATTCTTGTTTATGTTCTCCCTTTCTTGTCTGCAATTCCATTCTTTTCTTATCACTCTTATTTGTTTTCCTTAGCTTTTCCGTAACTATTTGACTATATAACCCATCTTTTAAGAGAGCGGAAAAAGGTTTGTAACGATTAAAGCCCTAAGTATTGCAAATCGACGTATTAGTACATTCCCAGATTAAAAACTACATACGTCAGACCCCTAAACTTGACCGTTTGACTCCCTTGTTGGGGTGTTGGCCAGTACTCAATCACTGAAAACCCTAAACTAGTCATTAACTAGTCGAGATGGTTCCTAATTGACTAGTTTGCCAGACAATTTCTTTACTAGTCGCCTGACTAGTATTTACTAGTTCCCCGACTAACTGATTAGTAAAGCTCCGATAGTAATTTTACTAGTCAGTTACTAGTAAACCAGTCAGCGACTAGTAAAGAAATAGTCTGCAAACTCGTCCAATTTTGGAACCATCTGGACTAGTTAATGAATAGTTTTAGGGAGACTCAAGAGGTGCATATACCCCTTACAGTAAAAATTGCAGGGTCGCATTGACAGGGAATCGACCACACTACCTTGACTTCCCACATTTGTCCTACTATATACATTTATTTTTTACAGGAAAAAGAAAAATACATGATCGTTTTTTTGTTTTCTTAGCTTTCACACGTATATAAACCCACGACCCCGTCCCAAAAGAAGATTTGTTTATTCGTTTGTTTTTGCACTATACATTTCTGAAAAACGAAAATATGCTCATACACAATTGAATCAATTTTTTTCGTTTTCTTATGCAGCTAATATAAACGCACAAACAACTTAAATCATTTGATTTTTCCATTGCTAAGTCTAAACGAAAAAATGGTTTTTTTGTAATTTCCGTTTCGTATTTCTAATGCGACTGTGAAAAAAACACGAACAACAAAGCACAAAAACCTCCATTAAAGCTCATGCAATCGTTTTCGTTTTTCTTTATGTAATATGAAAACCGTAATGGAACGGGGTCACTTATTGAAACTTTTTTCTTGCTATACACAAGTACACAAGTATTAAAAAAAGATTATCACAGTGACTTTTTTTTGAAAATGTATCAACGAAAACATGTTGGAAAACTCATGACCCTTTTTCCATGTTTTTGCTTGATTTTTTGTTATACTTCTATTAGAAAACGACGATGATTAAGAATAATAATAATACGGGAGCCTTTATATGGCGCTCTACAAAGCAGCCAGCGCCTCCAATTAATTATTAAGGCGCCTTCAGAATCGTCACGATCATTTCGCTTCATTTAGGTGGCTGCTCGAAGACACTGCCTTACAAGCGCACAAGCCTATCGGCATTCGCTGGGTGACGAGGCAATTGGACTAGTTTCTTGGCCCAGGGACACAAACACGTTGACCATAGTGGGGCTCGACCTCACGATTTTCACGGTCTATGATCGCGATTGCGTGCTGTTTTTTTCTTGTTTCTTCTTACATGGATGAAGGAGGCACTATTACGACTATAATTAAACTCTTCCTTCCCAGTTTCCTGTTTTTGATTTTGCATACCCCGCATAGAAAAACGGATCGCTATTTTATAGCTTTGTTGCCTTTGTTGCTTGTTTGTATCATGTTCGCACGGGAACAATTTTTTTTAATTTAGGCTTAGAAGCGGGGGGGGGGGGGCTTGGGGGCTGTGGCACCCCCAGTATTTTGGTAGTGAGGTCCCAATACCCTTATGCCCTCCCCCAATAATCTGTAACATTTTTAAATAACCACATTTTTAAAACGTCAAATCCAAAGTTCTCCCCCTCCCCGCACCCTCTATTCAGCGCTCCACGCCTACTGTGGGCATCATGAGGCCTCCGGCCTCCACCACCCTTTCAGTGCCCCCCCCCCCCCGCAATCCTAAACTCTTCCTACGCCAATTGCAATGTTAATCAATGAACCTTTTCATGTTCAAGTTTGCAAGTTGTCATACATGCATAAAAAACCCGGAACACGATTAACCCTCGCTTACCAAGCCTTTTTTGTAACGGTTTACCAAGGGGGGGGGGGTGGGGGTGGTTACCCTACCTACCCCCCGATAATTTGTTATAAAGCACCCATTCTTCTGATGTTGATACCAATGGATAGCTATGGTCCTCCCTTTCCCATTGATACCAAAATAAGTACGCACATACCTAGATTGGCGTCACAATGACGTCATTAAGTCCGCGAGTCGGCAAAATCGACCATTTCCCCACCGAAAATTAGGCGAAATGGAAATCCAATTTGCGCTAAAATCGCAGGAATATCGGATTTTTCTGCGGTTTTCATTCAGCTCTAAATGATGGCATTTGCCACAAGTTTTTACATAAACCTAGAGTTTTGGAGCCAACTTGTGACATAATATTTTCAACATGCACCATAAAATATCTGGGTGGCAACCACCCCTACCCTTCCCTTCGACTTGACGGCATACCCTAAACCCCGGTGAAGGACTACCTTCAAATTTTTTCGCTAAAAATGACCGAACGGATGAGAGAACGATTACTAGAAGCTTTTTACGAAAGTTTTTAGTTTTTAGCCGCACGGAGCGAAGTCCACTGGGGGGGGGTGCTTGGTAGACTAGGGTTAATGCGCGCAATGTTCTTCTTTTCTTTTTTACAGTGTAAACGGAAAATGGTTCAAGTTATAGACTAGGACCCCATTTCCAAGATGTCGTTTGTTTTGTTTTTCACATACTTGTGCTTAAACACAGAAACATATGATGGAGCATTTTTCGTTTTCTTGTTTAAAATTTAGCTAGGAAAAGAAATGTTTAGCATTAATCTCCCTTTTCGGTGATGTGTTTAATGTTTCGTTTTCATATTTTCACAAGAAAAACGTTTGCATGTGAGCATTTTTTAAATGTAAGCAAGGAAAAGAAATGTTTAAATTTAAAAACCTTGTTTTGGTCATTTTCAATACTCTTGCAAAAGAAAACACAAAACGAAAATTGTTAGAATTTTCTTTTTTGAAAATTCTTTTGTTATTTTGTTAAATTATGTTTATGTTTATTGTTTTAATTTTTTACTTATTTTATTGTTTATGGCAATTGTAAAGTTTTCTTGTTTTTTTACTTGAAAAAAAAAGATTTTTCAATCAATCTATAAACGGACCGACCATCCGATCAACGTCGAGAAAATAAGATTGTGAAAATGTATAATAAAAAAGATCAAGACCACAGCTGGTCACAACAAAGTAGAAAACTCCAGCAAACAGGAACGGAGTACTTTTTTGCCACCAATCAAGTAACTCGGTGGGGTGTTAAAACATCGATTTTTCAAGGAAAAAAGGCTTAACTTGGGAATATCTTGTTTTTAAACATGTTTAAGGTTGAGGTCTAAAGTTACATATTTTTTTTGATTTTTTTTTTTCTCGCAAGCAGCACCGTTTTACATCATAAATACAAAAACATGCATGTACCTAACCTATTAAGAATGACCAAAGTATTTTTATGAAGTTTAAATATGTCACATAAGAGCCCCGTTGCAACAAGGTCCAAAGGGCCCAACAGAACACACGCATCTTAATGGAGTTCATTAACAGATTTTTTAACATATATGGAGCGGTTTGGACTGCAATTGTCGACAACCCCTCGCCTCAGGTAACAACAAACGCACCACTTCTCTTCGAAAGATAGTAATAAAATATTTTAAAAAAATGATGGTTGGGTCAAAAACTTTGGTGGCAGGGGTTTTTTTTGGGTAAAAAAATCACGTTTTGACGCAAAACTTAAGAAAATCAAGATTTATTAATTTCTTAGCAAACAAATTTTTAATCATGATGCAATACTAAAAAAAAAAATCATCTCTGACATTTATATTACGATTTTTGTTTTATATAACATTTAGAAAGGGTCTAGGAATTTAGACCCCAATTGACTTTTTTTTTCCTAAAAAAACATCCTTTTTTATCACATGTCCACAACGCGTATTACCTGAACCCTTTAGTCCACGATAAAACCCCTAGATCAATAAACAAAAGGATACATAAAATAAGATGGGAATATGTTAAAAAAAAATAATTTCGCTTATTAATTTGCAGCCCAAAATACATTTTCGGCCTAGAATCATCCCTGCCACCAGATATTTCAACCACCACCACCTTTTCCTTAAGTATCATATAGTTATCCTTCAAATAAAGGTGGTTGTTTGTTTTGTTGTATGGGGAGGGGTAACTCGAAAAACTAGAGCACTTTTCAAGCTCGGCCGCTCCGTGGTAAACAGGGATTATTCGTATTATTTAAAAAAATTATCCTCATTACCTCAGAACATAGCGTATATTTGCACCCCTAATGTCCCCTGACATGCACAAAGTTTGGGTTTCTAGCAAACATAAAATTAAACAAAACTAGCACACCTCATCGGGAAAGAAATCAGGCGTAACTTAATGCTGAAATCACCGTGTCCTAGCAATAATATAGACATGAATGCAAGGGGTTCCAAAAAAATAAGTTCCTCTCCAAACTTCGAGATCTTTTGTTGCATAACGTCACTTAGAATTGGATGTTTAGAAAATTTTAAAAAGTTTTAAAGAGAGGAAACAATTTGCTCTGCCACAAAAGTCGGTTGCTTTCAGAAACGACTTTTGGCATCCACACACACGTCCCTTTTTCAAAAATGCTGTTGTCAAAAAAGGGCACTTTACCTTATTCCAAGGTCTAAGGCGAAGAAATTAATCACTTTACAACAACATTTCATTTCTTTTCTTTATATTCAGTGCGGTTTGTAGTACATCAGCCTACCACTGAATGCATAGGCACACAATAAAAAACAAGCAAGACAAATATGCGACAAGTCATGCACAAAATATATAACCATTATATCTTGAATATCTGTATTACTAGTCTTTTGTCAAAGACGCCTCGCATTTTTATCCATCAACCGCGAGCGCCGAAGGCGCGTGTCGATCGCCGAAGGCGTGGAGGCCGAGCGGAGCGAGGCCTACTGACTCAACTTTGAGCGCGAGTCCAGAGAGGGGCGGAATCACACAAATGGAATAAATAATCAAAGCATTGATCAAAGGCTATTAATTTAACAACTATTTCCATTGTAATTTTATCATTATTCCACTTTAAGTTTTTGGAGACAATTATAGTCTAAGTTAAGGTCGCAATTATAATTGAATGTACCCGTAACCCCATATTTTGATCAAATGTTGCTTTTTGGCAAAAATTTGGTGTAAAAGTTTGTTTTAGGGTTGTGGTTGTTGCTATTATCTTTTGGGGCTGAAAGGGTTAAACTAACTGACTCATACAAGAAATTAAAATCCCCGAATGTGTTTTTTACTTTGTTTTTCTATATAAGGGGTTCCCACAAGATCAGCTCGCCCCCTAAAATTCGAGGACATTTCGTTTGCAATAACTTCACTTAGAACTGGATTTAAAAAAAAATAACAAGTTTAAAGAGGAAACATTTGGCTCCGGCACAAAAAGCGTTGCTTTTCAAACAAACACCTTTGCATAATATTAATTATGCATTTTTTTCCAAAAAAGATGTCAAAAAAAGTGGGCACTTTACCGTATCAAAGGACTAACTGATTGGAAAAGCTCCCGATAGTAATTTTACTAGTCAGGTTACTAGTAAAATTACAGTACTTGTATTGGTACTTGGTGTGGTGATCCCTTTACAGCAGAAACCTGCTAACGGGATGGTTTGCCAGAGGTGTGGCGTCGACAGCCAGCCGACAAGTGAGAAAAATAGGTGCTCCAAAATCAAAGAAAAGAAATGTTACAACAAAAGGTGCACTATGTACAAAATAAACGAGCATTTATAGCACAAATTGCATACAGGGGTGTATATCCTGATGGCTGGAGCAGTATAGCTCTGAAACATTGCTACTGATGGATCACATGAAGAATGGCTTGTGGTGGAGACGCGATTCAAATGGCAACACTTCTAGGGAAAATGCATATTTGTATGCATTTACAGTTATAAGATTTGTGTTGTTGCTGTACTTCAATGGAGGATTTAATCTGGATGAAGATGTGATGCTCTCTGGGAAAGCAGTCTTGTGGTGATATATTAACTAAGTTGTAGTGGATTCTGTAGAGCATGGCGCTGGTTGTATGGGCGGAGGAAATGAAGTTGATCCCAATTTAGACTCTGTATAAGGGGTTGTACATGGGTTGTTCCGATAATCTGCGGGAACGAAGGACGAACCGTGCGCACTCTCTGTATCGTCAGGCGGACTAGCTAAAGAAATAGTCTGGCAAATAGTCAATTAGGAACATCTGACTAGTTCATGGGACTAGTGTAGGGAGACTCAAGCGTGCAATACCCCCTTACAGTAAAAAATTGCAGGGTCGCATTGACAGGGAAAGACCCAACGACCTTGACTTCAACATTTGTCCTACTATAATTTTAACAGGAGAAAAAAGAAAAATACAATGATCGTTTGTTTTCTTAGCTTCACACGTATGAAAACAAACGAACACCGTCACAAAAAGAAGATTAATTTTATCGTTTGTTTTGTTATACATTTCTAAAAAAGAAAAAATTGCTCAAATGCTCATTTTTTCTTTTCTTTCCCAGCTAATAAAACGCCACAAACAACTTAAACATTTGTTTTCCTGCTAATGTCTAAACAAGAAAAAAAGGTTTTTTTTTTGTATTCGTATTTCTAATGCGAATTGAAAAAAACACGAACAACAAAGCACAAATAGGTGTTAGGTTTCGAACCATAACACCTATAGTGATATCTTATCGTACTTCCCAACCTGCTTGATAGCCTCAGTTCGGTAAGAGCGTCGGCAGTAATGCGAAGGTCGACGCGGTTCGGGTCCGCGGGCGCAAATGGGGTTTTTTCAACACTACGTGCGCTGGCCATCTCCAGGGAAAGATTAAGAAAGATTACATCTTTCTACATGGAGAACTAAGTAGCTAAATTTCAAGGAAAAGAAATGTTTTTATAATTAACTTTTTTGGTCATTTGTCATAACTGCCAAAAGAAAACAAAAAACGAAAATTTTTCGCATTTCTTTTTTTGAAATGTATAGCAATGAAATATGTTATGTTTATGTATTGATTTTCCTAGAAAAGCGAAAAACGGTGTATGGTAAAGGTTTTCTTTGTTTTTACTTGAAAAAAAAAGAATTTTCAAATCATATTAAACGGACCGACCATCGGACTCAAACGTCGAGAAAAGAAGATTGTGAAAATGATAATAAAAAGATCAAGAACCAAAGCTGGTATACAAAGGTAGAAAACTCCAAGCAAACAGGAAAGGAGTACTTTTTTGTTACCACCAATCAAGTAACTCGGTGGGTGTTAAAACATCGATTTCAAGCGGAAAAAAAGGCTTCCTTAACTTGGAAGATCTGTTTTTAAACATGTTTAGGTTGAGTCTAAAGGTGACATATGTTTTTTGATTTTTTTCTCCCAAGCCAGCAAAAGTTATTAACATCAGCCCCATTTAGCCCCAATATCACTTTTTTGCCTAAAAAAAACATCCTTTTGTATCACCTGTCACCACAAAGAGTATTACCTGAACCCTGGATGCAACGTATAAAACCTATATAAATACAAAAAAAGAATGACATAAAAAGATGGTAAATATTTAAAAAAAAATAATTGCGCTTATTAATTTGCAGCCCAAAAACATTTTTCGGCCCCTAGAAATCATCCCTGCACCAAATATTTCAACCACCACACCCATTTTTTCTAAGTATCAGATATTATCCTTCAAAAAAGGTGGTGTGTTTTGTTGTATGGGGAGGGGTAACTGAAAACTAGATAACTTTTCAAAGCTCGGCCGCTGCATTAACAGGGATATATTCGATTATAAAAAAAAATTATCTCTGGACTCAGAAAATAGGCGATATTTGGCACCTAATGGTCCCCTGAAAATGCAAAAAGTTTGGTTTCTAGCAAACCATAAAATAAAACAAAACTACACACCTCATCGGGAAAGAAATCAGGCGTAACTTAATGCGGAATTCACCGTGTCCTAGCATAATATAGATGCTTGGAATGTAAGGGGTTCCAAAAAAATCGGTTCCTCCCTTAAAATTCAAGGATATTTTGTTGCATAACTTCACTTAGCGCTGGGATGTTTTTTTAGGAACATTTTTAAAAGTTTTTAAAGAGAGGAAACATTTAGCTATGCCGCAAAAGTCGTTGCTTTTCAGAAGCAAACACACTTTTGACCATCAAAAACACACTCCCTTTGTTCCAAAAATGATGTGCAGAAAAAGTGGCACTTTACAGTATTCAAAGGTCTTAAGTTATGAAATACAATTACAAAACACCATTTCATTTCTTTTCTTTATATTCAGTGCGGTTGTTCGTAAATCAGCCTAAAACATGAATTGCATAGGCAACAAAATAAACAAGCAAGACAAATATGCAGACAAGTAATTCACAAAATAATATACCATTATTCTTGCAATATCTGTAATAACTAGTCTTGGTCAAGACGCCTCGCATTTTTATCCATCAACCGCGAGCGCGGAAGGCGCGTGTCGAGCGCCGAAGGCGTGAGGCCGAGCGGAGCGAGGCTTACGACTCAACTTTGAGCGGTCCAGAGAGGGGCGGACTCACACAAATTGAATAAATAATCAAAGCATTGATAAAAGGCTAGTAATTAACAGACTTATTTCCCATTTTAATTTTATCATTCCACTTTAAGTTATTTGTGATACAATTTATAATCTAAGTTAAGGTCGCAATTATAATTGAATGTAACCGTAACCCATATTTTGATCAAAATGTTGCTTTTTGGGCAAAATTTGGTGTAAAAGTTTGTTTTAGGGTTGTGTTGTTGCTATTATCTTTTGGGGGCTGAAAGGGTTAAACTAACTGACTCATACAAGAAATTAAAATCCCGAAATGTGTTTTTACTTTGTTTTCTATATAAGGGGTTCCCAAAAGATAAGTTCCCCCCTAAAATTCGAGGACATTTCGTTGCATAACTTCACTTAGAACTGGATTTTAAAAAAATTAAAAAGTTTTAAAGAGGAAACATTTGGCTCCGCGACAAAAGTCGTTGCTTTTCAAAAAAACACCTTTGGCATAACACACACTGGCTTTTTCCAAAAAAGATGTCAAAAAAAGTGGCACTTTACCGTATTCAAAGGTCTAAAGTAAAACAATTCTCCATTTGAAACAATGATTTCGTTTCCTTTCTTTATTGCGGTCTGAAGTAAATAAGCTTAAAACATTGACGCATAGGCAAACAAATAGACAAACAAGACAAATATGCAGGAAAACAAACAAAGATGTATAGCTTTACATTCATCAGTATCAAATAAAGTCATTTTCCTTTGCATATTGTCTTTGTTTGATGACAAGAGAGTAATGTTTGAAATGCTGATTCAAATCAAAATAAGTTAGTTTAATTGTTTTGCCATTCAGGGTTGATACCTCCATAGTCCGATGTTTCCACTTCATCTGCACTGATGACATCAATGGGTGTTTACACAGTGTTTACAAATTTTCTGATGTTCTGTTGATAAATGTGGTTCCATGCTCGCTGGATAATTCCACCACGTTGAGCCAGAGTAGCGTTCTCCTTTATGTGTTGATCTGCTTCACATTTCACCTGGTATTTCTTACACAAATCTCATCTTATTATTTTTTGACTGCATATTTGTCTTGTTTATTTGTTTGCCTATGCGTTAATGTTTTAAGCTTATTTACTTCAGACCGCAAAGGAAATGATATCGTTGTTGTAAATTGATAATTTCTTTACTTCAGTCCTTTGAATACGGTAAAGTGCACTTTTTCTGACAACATCATTCTGGGAAAAAGGGGAATGTGTGTTGATGCCAAAAGTGTTTTTTGAAAAGCAACGACTTTTTTGGCAGAGCCAAATGTTTCCTCTCTTTGAAACTTTTAAAATGTTTCTAAACATCCAGTTCTAAGTGAAGTTATGCAACGAAATGTCCTCGAATTTTAGGGGGGAACTTATCTTTTGGGAACCCTGTATGTTATTTTTCTCATTTTATGGAAGACATCAGGTTAATAAAGAATTAATGCTTTAAATAAGCTTAAATAGAAGCTGCACGCATGACCGCCATTCGAACTCGTGTTCGCGACGTCATTTTAGGCACCCCATTTTTTTACCATCTTTAACTCATAAAACATTCGTCGTACAGGTAATTCCAATCCATAACTA